>CM046034.1:48396789-48421789 GCA_025215565.1 Flaveria ramosissima | reverse complement strand
AGTTCCACACTTAGCTTCGGAAGTCCTTTATTAGTTGTACCAAAATATTCTAAGTGATTTGGTTTTGGTTGCACCAGCCTTTCTAGATCCAACAAACTCCCCCTAGGCTGATGCTACCAAAACCTCACTTGTTTCTGCTTCTCAAAGCTTTCAACACCAGGGACAGAAGATATTTGTCTGTTTCTTTGTTCTTCCCTGAAGTGGTGCTGAGAAGCTTGTACAAGCCATTAGTGGATAGGAGATCCAGTCTATCACTCTGAATGACATGTACCCTCTGTTGCGTCCCCCTGAAAAGAGTTAGTTGACGGGAGTTATAGTCATACTCCCATCTAACTATGGATTCAAGTTCACGACCTTCAACCATTTGTAGAAAGGCTTTGCCTTTGGTTGTTGATCCCTTCCTTTTCTCCTCATCTCTTAGTTTCAACTCTTCTTCAACCTTGGTCCTAGCAGTTAGCTCGGCCATATGAAGACTACCTAGATGATTTCTGATATGAGCAGCAACATCAGAGTTTGAGGGTTGGAGAATGGATTTTCTGCTAACTCAGCAATATCAAATCTGCTTAAGTGTAGCAGAGATGAGGCACTTAGCCTGTTGAGCTCTCCATTCTCTCTTTCAACAACAAAGTTATGAGAAGAGTCTTCGAACCTCCACTGGATGATCTTCTTCCTAGGTGCAAGATTGTCTTGGCACCAGGTCACCTTTCTTGGTATCCAGCAGAGTCACCAGCCTTCTCCTTAACTTCTTTTCTTCCTCATTCAAAGTGTCTGAATTAAGGCCAAGGAGATTTGCATCTTGGTCCAATGTTCCTCTGGGCAGATCAAGAAATTGGTCTCTAGTGAGGGAACATGAGGATCCATCAACATAAGTCAAATTGACTGAATCCTCCTCACAAGAGATGTCGCTCTGGGTTGTGCAATTGATGAGCTTTGTCTTGATTGCCTTGAACTCCTCTAAGGGGAGATGTTTAGAAGGCTGAGGGGATGGTTTGAGGGGTTGTTGGATAGGCTGAGGTGTTTTGGTTCTGGCTAGTGTTTTGGGTTGGAGGATATATAGTTTAGGTGGTTGAGGTGAAGAGGTTGGTAGGGGTGATGGTGTAGGTTCAGGGGTGTATGGTTCAGTGGTTGGTTAAGTTTTGATGGGGAATGGAAAGAGAATTGGTTCAGGTTGTGGTTGGGTTTGAAGTTGGGGTTGAGTAGTTGATTTGAAGATCATCTCCTGTCCCCTTTTGTACATCTCTTTCCTCTTCCCCGAGCGAATGTCAACCTTTATGTCACTGACATGTCGCTGGAGGGTCTTTTCAGACATAGGACCCACCTGCCTGCCAGAGAATCCATGAGCCCTGAGATAGCTCTTCATCCAGGCCTTCTCACCTATCTTATTGGCAGCAGCTAGTCGTGCTTCCTCTTCCCTCTTCTTCTTCAGCATCAGCGTTTCCCTGGCAGCTTTCTTTCTCTCTTTCTCCATTTGATCTTGCTCTTTGTTGAAGAGCCATAAGATCGTATCATTGTTGTGTGGAGATAATTCTTCTAGAGAGAAACCTCTGGAGGTTAGGAAAGTTATCCTTTCCCTCCTGAGCTGCTTATCAGCTTCTTTTTCTTTCCTCTCCCTTTCTTTTTCTAAGGCCAACCTTGTTGCCTCTTTTCTTTACTGTTTTTGCAGCAAAGTTGCCTTTTCTAGCTCTAATAACTCCTCTAGTGGTAGCAGGAGTACATCTTCACTCGCAGCTCCAAGACTGACAAGTCTATCAATTATCTCTACTCGTCTTCTATTGTTGACTACCTCCTGGTTGGCTGCAGCTGCTTTGCTACTGGCAGCTAGCAGTTTTTCAGTTGGAAGTCTACCTTTTATTTTGAGTTTTTCTAACCTTTCTTCCTCCTGAAGCTCTTCCTTAGTCATCTTCCTCTTTCCTTTGATGTCTTCGGAAGTGCTAGACTTTAGGGGTTCTTGGATGGAAGGTTCAGGTTGAGTAGTGAAAATGGAAGCTAGAGTTAATGTTGATGTTTGAGCTAGGGGTTGGGTGAGAAAATCCTCCATATTAACCTTAGATGCAAGTTCTAGGACTGCATCTGTGACTATTAGATCATCAGATAAGGAGAATAGTCCTTCCGCAGCTGCAATCTCAGCTTCGGAAGATTGAAATTGTTCTTCCGAGGCTTTGACTTGTGCTTCGGAAGTCTGTGAGAATGCACTATCTGTCCCAACTGTCTCAGTTGCTGGGCCATCAGTCCTTGTTTCCCCTTCGAAGTTAATCTCAGGTTCCACTTGGACCTTAGGTTGACCAACTTCCTCAATAGTGGTAGAAGGTACATTTAACCTCTGAAGCTCTTGAGCTTCGAAGTAGATCACAGACAGATCAGGACTTGGCTGTTCAATAAGAGATTCCAATAGAAACTTGTTGAAGAACCTATTGAGATCTTGGAGCATCCTTTGATCCATTTGAATTACAACTGGAGGAGGCTCAGGAAAAACTGAAGCTTATTGCATAGGATATTTTGAGCTTAGGGAAGTGAGAGCTTGACTTTGGGGCTCCTCTTGTCTTTGGCTTTGTCCCTGAACACTCTCTCCCTTTTTGGTAGCATCATCCTGAGAGCTTGATGAGCTAGAGGAAGAGGTCAAGGAGACCTGAATTGGTACGTGCCTAACAGACCTCTCAATTTGTTTTTCAGCTAGTTTGGCCTTGAGATTTTCAATCTCAAGTTGCTGAGTGGCAGACCTATCCTCTAAAGTCCTAACCGTATATTCAAGATTTGAGACTTTAGAAAGTAGGTCTTCAATGGTGAGTTGCAGTCTTCTCTCATCTTCTTTTGAAGAATCACAGGGAGATGAGGTAACATACCTTGTATGTTCATCCTCACCACCAGATGTGGTTTCTTGGCACCCTGGTTTTCCTTGCTCAATGATGTCTCTTTCAGAGTCATCAAAGGGCATGGTTGTCGTAGATTCAGTCTCAGTAATGTTACCACTATCCTGAGGATCCTTTGAGACTCCTTCAGTAGTGGCAGCTGAATCTACATGAGTCCCCTCCACATCAGTGGGACTCAGCTCAGTAAAGGTTTGCTGATGGGGGCTAGAGATAAGAGATCTCTCTGGGCTCTGTTGATCCTTGAGAGGGTGTTGTGGATCAACTTCATTAGCCTGAAGAGACATAATCTCTTCATCAGCTCCGATTAATAGGTCAGTAAAAGATATGGAAGTAAAACCTAGTGACCCGGGACTTTGATCAATGTCTAAAGGCATTGAGCCTGTGATGGGGCTGTCCCTTTTTGGCTGCTCAGGGGAGTATAAAGACTCTCCCTGAGGGTTTTCAGCTTGGGTTTCGGGCTCATGGGTCTGAGACTGAGGAGACTCAAGACCCATATTGAGGTCAATTATGAAGGATGGTTGGACCTCAGGCTGAGTGGGAGCCCATTGTTCCACTCTAGCCTTTTTGGGTAGAACATGAGGAGCTTGTTCAATCAGAGAAGATTGAACAAGGGTTCGTTTGGGGCGTCTTTGATAAGTGAAGGTAATGGGTGGAGAAGGTAGATTTTGCAAAGTGAGGGTAGTTGCTGGTGTGGGTTCATCACCTGTGGGGTTAACAGGGATGTCACCAAGAGCCATTGGCTCAATCATACCTGGAAGAAGTGCAGTATCTCTTCCGGTGAAGTTGGTGGACACTCTCTTCAAAAGTTTTGAAGATGGTCGGCCTCATTTGAGGAACAATCAGAGCAGCTGCGCAGACAAGCTTGCTCTGGTCCAGCTCACAATTGATTATGTGCTGGAGAAACCTGGGATACATAAAGAATATGTCCCGTTGAAGGTTTCCCATGAGATTGGTCAGCACAAATCTTGAGTAGTTGAAGCGGAGGCTTCTCACCAAACGATGAACTAGGCACCCAAGTTCATATGAGATTTGATCCCATCCCCCAGATTTGTTGGACAAGTAGTGAAGAACCATATGCAGCAGGAACTTCAAGTTGTAGGAGAAGTTGAACTTGTAGACGGTTGACCTGCTAACATCTCCACCATATCCCATTTGGATATAAGTGTTGTCCAAATCTGCTTTGGGAAATTCCGTAGGAGCGCCCTCATCATGAAGCTCTAGATGCTCCCTGATGATTTGTTCAGAAATGACCAACTCCTGGCCATAAATGTTCGATCTTATGACACGAACCCCATTTAGGGTTTCAATCTGACCGTTTGCCCAAAATTCAGACATATGATTTGAGTAAACCGTGGGGTTAATAGTCAGGGCAGTGTAGTAAGAAGATTGGGTTAGAAAGGAGATGATATCTGAGAAGTCGGCATCCCTTGAATAGTCAAGGAATGCGACTTGGGTGTGCTGAGGGTTTAGTGTCATTTGAGAAAGTTGCAAGTAGATAGTTCAGAATTGGGTAGATTGAAGGTGAAGAAAGCTTTTAGGGTAGTAATTGTGGTAAAAAGGATGAAAGTGATTATCCGGAGGTATTTAAACGGGTGGAATGGCGGTTTAAAGGAGGTTTGGATAAGATGATGGGAGGTTTCAGTGAATGATGTGACATGGGCGGTAAGGTTAGGCCATTTAAATAATCCAACATCATTAACAAAATCTTTACCTTTTTACAGAGTGGGGCCCAAAAGATTTCCGTTACGTAGTAAAATCTTTCTTCCGAGTATAAAGCATTTCCGAAGGGAATGTTCTTCCGAAGTCAAAATTACTTCTGAAGGTAAAGTTTTTACTTCCGAAAGTATATGTTGCTTTCCGAATGGAGAGTGTTACAAGCTTCAGAAGTAGATCTGATATTGTTGATACATGTATGTACCTAGATCATGATATGAATGTAATAGATCTTGTTTGTTCTTACACTGATGTAATGTTTGGAATGTTAATGAAATGATATTGGTTGTTTGTGATTTACAATGTTTAATATTTCATTAATAAGTCGAGATTGAATTGGTTAAATAGGTTTGTGATTGTTTGAATTGATACACATAATGTTATATTAATTAATACATTCAAACTTAACAAAATGAAGTTCTCATGCGAATGGCCCATACGAATGGACCATACGCATGAATAACTTCATGCAAATGACTTTGTCGCATGACTGAACCAGGAGACTGGATCAGTCGTATGATTGTAACATAAGATTGGCTCAGTTGCACGACTGAACACTCAGTCGTGCGGATGGATCAACCGCATGGTTCAATCGCACGACTGAACCATACTAATGGTTCAGTCGCCCGAATGAACAACACTAACCTATAAATACAACCCAATTCGTGGAAAAACGGAAGCATTCATTCTATTTCGACTCCAGACGTACCCTAGCCGTCCAGAAGCCTCCAAGTTCATACTCCAAGTTCATAGAACGCTGTAGATCGATTCCTAATCGATTCTTAACGTTTGATTCAATACTTTATTGATTCTATGTGCGTTCTCACTGATTGGATCGCCAATCAAATAGGATTCCGCACTATTTGATTTGGTTTACACGTTAATCATTTGGTGTTTCGTTCGAATACCAGGTCCTAACAAGTGGTATCAGAGCTTTGGCTCTTGATTACGTGTGATTCAATCAATTTTAATACAAAGTTTGTGTTTTTACACTAAAAACGCAATCTTTTTGTGTCAAAAGTTGTCTTGGACGTCCCCTGCTCATCAAGTTTTAGTTTCTACGGCATTAGGCGATTAGGGTTGGCGAAAATTCGAATTTTTACGGCCAAAACACGTTTAACCTAGAAATTTTCGCAAAACAGCAGCTTTAGTCGCACGAGTGAGCCATTCGCACGACTGGACTTCATTTGCATCTTCCAGATGCCCGATTGGACCTAGTCGCATCATCATTCGTACGACTGAACCATTCGTTCGCAGTGTTCATACGCATCAGTTTCATTCGCACGACTGGACCAATCGCTCAGTTCAGCCGCACGATTGAACCAGTCGCATAACTCCAGTCGCACCAGGTGACAGATTGTTTAGTAGACTTAAAGTTAATCGACATGGAAGATCAGATGTCAGCGTTTACTGCCGGGAAGGACTCAAGGATCCAGAACTTACTGTTACTTGAGAGTGAGGTGGGGAATCATAATAAACCCCCAAAGCTCTTCACGTTAGATGAGTTTCCTCACTGGAAACAACGTTTTGAGATCTACCTCAATGGAGTGGATCCAAATTTGTGGGAAGCTATCGAGATAGGTTATAGTATGCCGGTGGGAGCTGATGGGGTGAAGCTTACTTTAGGAGGAATGACTGATGCTCAGAAAGTTAAGTATAATGCAGAAAAGAGAGTCTATGCATTGATAACACAATCTATTCCTAAGGATATTTTCCACCAGTACTCGGAGAATAAGCAAGCCAAGAAATTGTGGGATGAGCTGGAGAAGAGATATGACGGGAATGCTTCGCTGAAGGCAATTAAAGCTAAGGAGTTGAAGAAAGAATTTGACAACTTCTCATCGATGGGAAACGAGAGTTTAGACGATGTTATTGATAGATTTTACCATCTGATGAGCGAACTGCATACACATGGTGTTGCCACTACCATTGAAGAAAAAATGTCAAATTTTGCAGACGGATTGCCAGAAAAGTGGGCTTCATTTGTGTCAAATCTGAGACAGAATGAAATGTTGGCAAAGTTGGATATCAATGACTTCATTCTAAAGCTGCGAGAAGAAGCACTTAGGATGAAGTACCGAGCTCAGAAGTCATCATACACTCAGAATCCAGCTTTGTACAATGCCACTCCTCAAGCTAAGACATCTGGAGCACCTCTTCAGACTGCATTTGTGTCTAGCTCATCTGGTCCTTCACAAGCTTCTCCTTCAGGTTCAGAAACGTCAGGGTCTTCTTGTACCCATTACATTGGAACTGAAGCAAATGCTACTAGACTGAAGACCGAGAACCTTGGAAACGTGACAGTAGAAGTAGCTCGAGAGCACATGGATCTCTTGGCAGCAGTGGTTCATTCTTATGATGGACTTGTTGCTGGAAAAATTGGAAATTGCCATCTGGCAGATGAGGACTACGAGCAGGTAGATGAAATGGAACTGGAGAGGATGGACATTATGTGGGCCTTAGCAAGTGCTGTCCGGAGGGCGAAGAAGTTTGTGAAAAAGACCGGACAGAACTTGGTTGCTACTAAGGACACTACATTTGGCTTTGACAAGAGCAAAGTGACCTGCTTTAACTGTGGAGAAAAGGGGCACTTCAAAAGAGAATGTGTGAAGCCAAAGAAGACTGGGAACGGGAACCCATTCTCGTCCTTCACTCGTCAAGACAAGCAAGCTAGCAGTTCTACTTTATCAAGCAAGGATCCAAAAGCCTTGACTGCCCATGATGATGAAGGACAGGTCTGGAGCTTTCGGTTTATCTCTCCGGGAGAATCCAACATTGCAAGTGTGGAAGATTTAGATGATGATTCTGCAAGTGAAGGAGATATTGCAGTTGAGATAGAGATGTCAAATAGTGAAGAGACTACTGTAACTGAGGTCAGCTACAAGCCTGAAGAAGGGACGTCTACAACAAAGACAGAATCACCAGAACCAGAGACATCTGATGCTGCGTTGATGGCTAATTCTTCAGAATCTTCTCAGGTAAGTACCACTGACCAACTGTTTCAAAATCATGCTTGTTCTGATTGTAATACATTTAGAGATAGCATAGATCAGAAATTTGCTAGGTTATTAGATCATAATGATAACTTAGTAAAGGATTTGCAACTGTGCACTGAGGCTAATAGAGTTTTAAAACAAAATGAGCATAGTTAAAGAAAAATAGACCTTTGACTAAACAGCTTAGGGAAACTAAAGTAGTAGCATTTAACCAAGCTAATGACATTAGGTACTATCTTAACTCCCTAGAAGACACTAAGAAGCAAAAGGCAGTTTTAGAAGTAGAAGTCAACTCTTTAAAGCAAAAACTGCACAGTTGGACAAGTTCATCACATATTGTCCAACACTTAGTGAGAGAACGTAACAACGGGGAGGGTTTGGGTTATAAAGTGGTTCCACCACCACCTGAGACCTTGATGAACACTAAGAGTAGACCAATAAATAATAATCCCATCAAGGATCATGTGGTGTCTACTCCTCTTGTTAGTGATCCAGATTCCTCATGTTCATCAATTGAATTTGAAACAAAACAAAAGGAGGCCACTTCAAAAACAAATGGTAAAATGCCTTGTGTTAATCTGAAAAAAGAATTTGAAAAGGTTAATATAAAGTCAGGGTCAAACAAAGTCAAATCTGAACCTAAAAAGACTGTTAATGTTAATCTTTCACAAGTTTCATGTCAAAAACCAGTTAACCAAAAAGAAAAAGATGTTAAAAATGTAAAACAATTAATTTTGTCAAACAAGAGAAAACATCAAAAGAACCAGAGTCAAAACCTAAACTAAGTGATGTCGCTAGGGTGTCACACACATCTCCACAACGAAAGTTTAATCATAAAGTTGATAGCAGGTCCTGCTACAACTGTGGAGAGTGTGGACACATTGCTTCCTTTTGTCCTTACTATCAGACACCTAGGAAGAAGATTGAACTTCAGGATTCAAAACCTAGGTCTTCTAAGAGGATTTCTTTAACCCCACCTAGAAGAACTAGTGAACCCAAAGTTCAACCCATTAGCCAGTCGACTGTTTATCACAAACAGGCCTTGCACAAATCTGGCTTATGGAAAGAAAAGTCATCCTGCGTGTCTGATAATGAAGACAAGAAGGCACCTGAGCTACCCTCACCTTCTAAAGGTCAATGGGTTGAATTCATGATGTGTGATGCCTCTGGGAAACCCAAGCCAGTAAAGCCTTGGGTTCTTAACCTAAACTAATGTTTTACATTGTGTTCGCTACAGTGCTGAAACCAACACGTGGATTGTAGACAGCGGAGCATCCAGGCACATGACAGGAAACAGGGCTCTTTTATCAAATGTCAAACAAATAAAAGGAGGGCATGTTTCGTTTGCTGGAAACAAAGGAGGCTATATCACAGCTCAGGGAGAGGTTGGAAATCAGAAAGTTAAGTTTGATAAAGTGAACTACGTTCAACAACTTCAAAACAACTTACTTTCTGTTTCCCAAATATGTGACAAAGGATTTAAAGTCATATTCGACAACAAGAAGTGTTACGTCCTAAAGAAAGACTACGTGATTCCGGAGGACCAAGTTTTGATGACAGCTTCAAGATATAAAGACCTTTATGTTTTGGATCTCTCAATGGCTTCAACAATGGATCATGAAGTTCAGTGCTTTCTATCAAAAGCAACTGAGAAGGACTCCATCTCCTGGCATAGGAGAATGGGACACATCAATCAACGAAAGATGAATCACTTGATCCAGAAGGATCTCGTGAGAGGAGTTAACGTCAAAAATTTCCAACTTCCGGATTTTTGTGTAGCTTGCAAGAAAGGCAAATAGACGAAGAAGTCTCATAAGGAAAAGAAAGTTCATTCTATCGAACTTCCTCTTGAACTTCTTCACATGGATCTGTTTGGTCCAGTCAGTACAAAGAGCATTGCAGGTGACTTGTACTGTTTTGTGGTTACTGATGACTACTCAAGATTCTCTTGGGTAATGTTTCTGAAGTCCAAATCAGAAACATTTGAGTCATTCAAGGAGTTAGTAACCACACTGGAATCTCTCTACAAGCTGAAGGTGAGACAAGTACGCTCAGACAACGGAACTGAATTCAAGAATCAGTGGATGGAGGCTTACTGCAAGGAAAAGGGAATTGTGCATCAATTCACTTCTGCCTACACGCCTCAGATGAATGGTGTTGCTGAGAGGAAGAATAGAAGCTTGATAGAGACAGCACGGACAATGCTGGCAGACTCGAAACTGCCTATCCAATTCTGGAATGAGGCAGTGGCAAATGCATGTTATACATTGAATCGAGTTCTGATAGTCAAGCGCCACGGAAAGACATGTTACGAGCTACTACAACGACGTAAACCTAATCTGGAGTATCTCGAACCATTTGGCGCGCCGTGCACTCTTCTGAAAAAGACTCAAGAAGGTAAATTCAGCGAGAAGGCTGATGAAGGGATCTTCCTAGGATACAACATACCGAACAAGAGAGTTTACAACAACTCAACGGGTTTAGTAGAAGTGTGGTGTAATGTTGATGTTCAGAGATATACCACACCACCTACTGGCAAAGGACCCGCTTACTTTTTGACTATGATGCATTCTTCAAGTCCTTCAACATCCCTATCTCTCCTTCTGATGACGAGTTAGCTACACGGATGATGTATGACATCTTGAATACACCATCTCTTGATTCAACATCATCGAGCTCACAGGGAGAATCATCTACTCAGTCAGGGGGAGTAGTCGACGACAGTGCCTCCTCCTCAGAAGATGAAGCTGAAGAAGATGACCAGAACAGTCAGGAGGGACAGGTTCCGATCCCTGCAAGTCCACAAGCATCTAACAGTGATGCTCCTTCGACTTCGGAACCTCAAACTCCATCTACCTCAGATGCAGAACCAAATGTTCATAATCTTGGCTCTGAGGTAGCTGTTCCCACTACTCCAGGATCACGTCTAAATGTCCATCATCCCCTAGACAATGTCATTGGGGATGTCAGATCAGGAGTACAAACCAGAAATCAGCTGTACTCAGCTGATGATACCTCTGTTATGGAAAAAGGATACATTCATGATGGTGCTTATCGGTGTTTTGTCTCGCAGTTTGAGCCAAAATACGTCAGTGAAGCACTAAACGATGAGGCGTGGGTGAGTGCCATGCAAGAAGAACTTCTTCAGTTCAAGAAGTTAGGTGTATGGACT
This sequence comes from Flaveria ramosissima, assembly GCA_025215565.1. NCBI lineage: Eukaryota > Viridiplantae > Streptophyta > Magnoliopsida > Asterales > Asteraceae > Flaveria > Flaveria ramosissima. The sequence goes on along the minus strand of CM046034.1, from coordinate 48,411,041 downwards.
TGGTAGATAGACCTAAAGGTGCTAAGGTCATTGGCACCAAATGGGTCTTGAAATGCAAGAAGGATGACCAAGGGGTCATTATCAGGAACAAGGCTCGACTGGTGGTTCAGGGATTTCGCCAAGTCGAGGGGATTGACTACAATGAAGTGTTTGCACCCGTGGCAAGGATGGAAGCCATCCGTATCTTCCTTGCCTATGCATCATATATGAAGATTAAAGTCTATCAATTAGATGTGAAGAGTGCATTCCTTCATGGGGAAATTTGAGAGACAGTTTATGTCAGTCAACCCGAGGGATTTGAAGATCCTTATCATCGGGACAGAGTTTACAAACTCGACAAGGCCTTATACGGGCTTCATCAAGCTCCAAGGGCCTGGTATGAGAAACTCTCGACTCATCTTGTGAAACACGGCTTTCGCAGGGAGTCATTGACTGCACACTGTTTATCAAAGAAAAAGATGGAGACCTACTGCTAGTACAGATCTATGTCGATGACATAATCTTCGGTTCAAAGAACGAAGAATTATGCAAAGAGTTTGAAGCAGTAATGAAGGCAGATTTGAGATGAGTGCTATGGGGGAGATGAAATTCTTTCTCGGGTTACAGGTGGATCAGACACCAAAAGGGATCTTTCTACATCAGACCAAGTATGTGGGAGACATTCTCAGTCGGTTTGACATGGAGAATGCTTCTGCAGCTGGGACTCCACTTGCTACAAACCATGATATAGCACCTGATGAAAATGGAGATCTGGTAGATGCCACAATGTACCGAGGAATGATTGGATCCCTCATGTACCTCACTGCCTCAAGACCTGATATCATGTATGCTACATGTCTATGTTCTAGATATCAGGCTAAGCCTAAGGTTAACCATCTGATCGGGGTCAAGAGGATATTTCGTTATCTGAAGGGTACACCCACACTTGGGTTGTGGTATCCTCATGATGATGACTTTGAGCTCACGACGTATAGTGACTCGGATTACGGGGGCTGCAAGATGAACTACAAGTCTACATCAGCAGGGTGTCAATTCTTTGGGAGGAGATTAGTTACCTGGCAGTGTAAGAAGCAGACCTCGGTTGCATTGTCAACCTGTGAAGCCGAATATGTTGCTGCTGCAAGTTGCTGTTCACAAATCATCTGGATTCAACAGCAAATGCGGGATTACGGTTTAAAGTTTTCTTCTACTCCTATCTTTGTTGATAACTCTGCTGCAATTGCAGTAACTAAAAATCCAGTACAACATCCAAAGACCAAACACATCGGTATTAAATACCATTTTATAAGAGACTGTTTTGAAAAGAACTTAATCGATGTGGTAAAAATTAATACTGATTTTCAACGCGCTGACCTCTATACAAAAGCTTTTGACAAACCACGTTTTTTATATCTGTTAGAGGTCAACGACGTTAAAGATAAAAGTGATGTTATTCCTGATGATGATCATGTGTAGTCCGATGCAGTATAGTTAATTTTTTTTCTTTTTCATTTTCTTTATTTCTTTTATTTTCTGTTTAACTTAAACTCATGTTATTTAGCTGTCTATTAAAATCCTAAAATAATTAAATCTGTTATGATTTTAGAATTTTAGAGGGAGAATAGGTCAGCCAGTAACATTAAAAAAAAAAGAACGAGGGAGAAGGAATGGACAGCTGATATAAGGTAAACCGTACCTGTGATACCGATTCAAACTCTTTGGAAAATGATAGTACACAGGAACAAATCAAAAGGGACTTTAAAATTTAAATTTAGAAAAGATGCAAAAGTCAAAGTATAAGTCTGTGTAGTCTGAGCAATATAAAAGGAAAGATGATAGAAAACTGGTAACTACTAAGGTAACACAACGAAAGTAGACCTAGAGGTTGCTAGACCACATATGATATGTCGGTAGATTCAACACAATAGATGATTAGACCTGACTGGTGATCTCAAGATCAAACTAAGTTGTTCAACTGACTGTGGGCTCCCATCTTGTCACTGGTTAACACAATCAACAATATTCCAATAAGGGGTAATGAGCATGTAAACGCCACAAATGTGTGCGGATGACCATAAATAGAGCAAAGCACGAAAAAAAATGAATGACAAATGCTATCAAGCTAATGACTTATGTTGTTGGTGCATTCTGTGCAAAAGAAAATTAAGCTGCTCTAACAAGAAGATAGGTTGTGTGCCTCTCTGCTGTGCGATGGCACTGACCTGAGGATAAGCATAACCTAGATATTCTAGAATTCATTGTTGTTTGCCGCCTCTCTGCTGTGCGATGGCACTGACCTGAGGATTGGCTTCTCTTTGAAAGCTCTAAGAATAGTCTCTTCTTGCAAAAATACCCGTAGACCGCTCAAAAGCTTCTGAGGAATGTTGATTACCATATAAGTGTGGGATCCACAAATGTTAGTTGAAATAATTAAACCTTAAACTATCACCAATCTGTGTCAAAAGTCTGTGTATGGATTTAAGAGGACAAATATACTGACAATCATCGTGGCTGCAATTCTTGAAAGTTCAAATCAATGTGAAAAATCTAATAGTACCAGTATGATTTCCTAAACTTGCTAACGACTCTGGATGAAAACCAAGAATTGAGCATCAAAAGGTTTTGATAACAAGTCCCAAATAATTTGACTTGCCTGTATGATTCCAAAATTGAATTGGTCCAGGTTATGGTCGAACTGAATAGAAGCTGCCTATTCCGGAACCAAATCCAGTAGATTTCTATCATAGGATTTATCTCTCACAAAAAGTCCAAAAACAAGTTTAATTTTTGTACTTTAGTTTAATTTTCTAAGTTATTTAGTCATTTTAGTTTGTTTGTTTGTCGGACTACATCATGAAAATCAGTATGGGATCCTCACCAAAAATGGTCATGTCTGAGATGACCACATGTCTTTCAAAAGATAAATGGGTCACGTCTGAGGTGACAAATTGTTTAAAAGGGTCACGTCTGAGGTGACAAATTGTTTAAAAGGATCACGTCTGAGGTGATCAAAAGTTTTCAAGTTAAAATGGTCATGTCTGAGATGATCAAATGCTCATAATTTTATTTCAACAGTTAAAAGGGGTTTAAATGTTAAATGGTCAAAAATGGCAAAAAAATTTCATAAGTATGACCCATTCGCACGAATGGACCATTAGTATGGACTTATCATACGAATGGGATCCATTCGTACGAATGGACCATGAGTATGGACCATTCAACCGAATGGCCCATACGATTGGCCCAGTCGGATGCTTAAGAGCGAACGAATGAGTTAGTCGCACGACTGAGCTCCAGTCGGACGACTGAAGGGGGGCGACTGAACCAATCGCACGACTGAGGCCCACTCGCACGACTGAAAGGTGCGTATGAGCCCAGTCGCACGATTGATTTTAGGGTTAGTATAAATAGAGGGAGAGTCGGTCGCAGAGACTCACCACTCTCAAAATTACCCTAAATCGCACGACTAAAGTTACTCTGCCCAAATTTCGTTTGATCACTATAAACCCTTGTTTCTTGCATACTGACCATTGGCATCGATTCTACAGGTAATTTGCGGTGAAGAAACACTACAATAACACTCAATTTGACACTAAATCTGGACAATCAGACTCGCTAGAATAACCGAGACTTGTGTGACAAAATAACCTAACTAAACGGCTCAAACAAATGAAATTAAAGATGTTAGGTGTTATACGAATGGATTGCGAGTCTAATGAACCAGAACACGAAGTCTAAAACTCAAAATTGGTGAAAAATTGAATTTGAATTGAACAGACAGAACAACATGCGAATGGACAGGTTGATGAACTTCAATCGCACGACTGAAGGGTGCGAATAGCTTAATCGCACGACTGAACCATGCGTATGAGTTCAGTCGCACGACTAGGGTAACCGCATGAGGTTACATACGCATGTGTCCAGTCGCACACTCAGTCGTACGCATGGGGTCATTCGCACGACTGAATCCCAGTCGCACTGCTCAGTCGCACGACTGATCTCAGTCGCACAACCTCATTCGCATGACAGAAAGAACTTTCTTCAAGTCCAAGTGTTTCATGACATTCTTAGCCAATGGGTACTAATGTTTACTTTGTTTGTGTAACAGATGGCGAGTCGATGGACTATGAGTACGAAGCACAATATTTGTGCTCATCTGGATCTGACATCCAGAAATGCTGCAGAGTTCTCTGGCATTATCACCTTCCTAAGGAGATCGAGGATTGCACATGCCATATCCGCTCCCTGTACTCCTTATCGTTCCATTCAGCAGGCCTTCTGGGAAGGTACGACAGTTGATCGATCCTCTGAGCCTCACTGCATCAGAAGTACCATCTTTGGAGAGGCTATAGCTATCACAGAGGAGGATCTTAGGATCGTGTTAAAGTTGGGGGACGATGCTGACTGTCCGACTAGACTACACCCCCAAACTGTCAGAGGATGCTTTCTTCGAGCCAAGTACTCTGGGGACATCAATGCTGGGGTGCTCAACAAGAGCAACCTCTGTCCCCAGTTTAAGTATCTTGCTCACGTGCTACTCAAGTGCATAGATTCCAGGAAGGGAGGTTTTGATGAGTTATCCGACCAGATCCAGAACGCCTATGTTGCGTTGGTGCTGAACCACCCGTTTAGCTTCTCCAGGATGATCTTCACCTACTTGGTGGAGAACATTGAGGGGAAAGGGAAGGAGGGCTTCTGTATGTACCCCAGATTTATGCAGATGATTATAGACCAGAAGCTCCCCTCCCTGCCAAAGGAGAAGGATGATGCTGTAGTACTTGAGGTGATGGATGATACCACCTTGGGGAGGATGAAGGTATATAGGGGGAAGCAGGTGAAACCCCCTGTCAGGAGATTGTTTGGGCATCTGGCCTGGGAGGACTATGTGGTTCCAGCTAGGAGAAAGTGGCGCCACGACGACAGTGATTCTGATGTTGAGCAGATTCCTCTACCCACACATGATTTAGATGATGATGACAGTAGGGATGCTGGAGATGACATGCCCATTCTACCGAGGGGCACAGCTACAGACGTTATACCTCCAGTATCTACCCCCACAGGAGACATAGCAGAGTCAGCCGGGTTCCACCAGGACTTTATACCTGTTGAGGAAGAAGAAGAGTCTGATGAGGAGCCACTGACCAAGACTGTGGGAAGCAAAGTTGTTCCCACAGAGCATGGACTCCGGGCAGTTGGTGAACGCCCCAGGGATTCGGGAGAGACTGCTGCAGATCCTAACTATGCCCCAGAGCCATCTAGCCGTGTTCTAGAGGGAGCATCCTCCTCGACTGGATCGAGGAAGAAAAGGATGGCTCAGCCCCACGGCCAGAAGAAGAAGAAGAGAAGACTCACCTACATCACCACCACAGCCACCACCTCAGCCACTACCACTACCACCTCTACAGCCACACCATCCACCACCTCAGCCACCACCACTACCACCTCTACAGCCACACCATCCACCACCACACCACCACAGCTACCACTCCTACCACCACACCTCCCACCACTATACATATGCCAACCACCACCATATCATTCACACCCACATCACCTCCACTATCATCCAGACCCAACCCCATCTTCACCACAGCCATCACCACCACCACTAGCCACCAAGCAGGACCCTCATCACATCCCTCACATATATACGGATCTCCTCTACCTCCAATTGGGGTAGAGGAACAGCTTTCAGCGCTGAACCGGATGGTGATGGGTTTGTTAGCTGTTGATGAAGAGAAGACTGCGCAGATCCGTCAGCTAGCAGATCTCACTACTGCGCAGTCACACCAGATCTCGGAGCAGGCTCGGCTGATCGAGGAGCAGGCCCAGCAAATGGCTGCTCAGAGCCACGAGATCGCCCAACTCCAAGAGCATAGAGTTACATCTGCTAAGAAGATTGAGGAGTTGGAGGATGCTAAGAAGACCATCATGCTCAAGCTTAAGGGATCTAAAGATGAGCCTCCGAAGATTAAAGAAGGAGATGGTGATGACGGTGATGATGATGATGAGGATGATGATGAGGACGATGATGATGAGACTGATGATGATGAAGGGATTGAGGAAGAGAGGACAGAGGATAGGCATGAGGATGATGATGATGATGAAGGAGGCGGTACAGCTGCATCTACCTCTGCTCAAGGTCAAGAAAGGAGGTCAAAGAAAAATCAAGACCAAGAGCTTCATCCTCTGCCCCACCAAGTGATGACCCAGTGATCCAAGACAAAATTAATGATTAGATGTCTATGTATTTGATTACTTTTGTATTTGAATCATGTATTTAAACTTATGTATTCGATGTTTATATTAAGATTAATGCATTTCGGTCTTGATTATTAACTAATGATTGATGTGTTGCATGTTTAAATCAAACAATTCCAAACTATCAAAGAGATGAATTTGATGTTGCTCACCTTCAGCAGGTCAAGACTCAATTAACTATGATTCTTGATCTGCAAGGGATCGTCAGGAGATCTGTGAGTTATACCCCTGAAGAGGGGGAAATAATTCACGATCTTTCAAATGAGCAACTAGCTGAGATCTTCAAGCTAAATCCCGATAAGATTGTTAAGGATGCTCCTACGTGTGACTCTACAAGTGACGAAGAGCTAAACGACGTTGATGAAATAGAGATAGAAGATGTCACGGCAGAGCACTATCCTCAGTATGCTGACAACGAGGGAAATGTGGTCCCCAATCTGGGTGAATCCCTTGTCAGTGATACATTTGAGGTGTTAGATAAGATGGAGCAGGAGTCTGAGAAGACAGAAGGAACGGCCCAAGCCTCAAGCGACGATGTTGACATCCGAAAGGCTGAATGGGCTGCTTGTTTTGAGGAAATCAGAGCCCAACGCGCTGCTCCTAAACAGAACGTCTACACCAAACTCTACAGAGTAAAGAAACATCATAAGGTGTCGGGCAGGATTATAGCGTGGGCACATTTTGAGGATCTAAACGTTTATGCCATTAAGAGAGAGAAGGGCATAGAGTACTTTAGATTTCCACATGATCTAAAGACTCTACCAGGTTTTGAGCTCAACCAGCTGGCCAAACTGAAGCTGTTGTATGCTGACCCAAGAAAGATGTCAGGCTGGTTTGAGGCTGCTCTGAGGAAAGAGTACCACACCAAGTGGGTTAACTTCAGATCCCAACAACCTACAAGGTACATCAGAAGGTCTGAAGTTGATGCCATTACTGGAAAGCCAAAGATAGTGCTGAAGTGGAGTCCTCCGCGCACGATGTCAAGAATCCCTCTAAGGGAAATGCCTCAGGACTTCACTCCATATTTTAAGTGGTGGTACTATGATGGAGAACAGGAGAAGCAGTCATAGTGCTAAATAAGGAGGGACAAATGGATACCATCAGGGTATTTGACCCAATGTGGCTCACCAACTTGTCAGCTAATGATGTCCACACTCTATACAAGTGGCCACTATTCTATGACACGCAAGATATAGTACAAGCCCTCCAATTCCAGAACGTCATAAGACTCTGTTTTGCATTTGAGATTCACACAGGAGTCACAAGAGAGGAAAAGTATGAGGAGGTGATGCAAAAAACAAGACATTAGAGAGATCTAGGTCCAAGAGGGAGTTTGTTGATACATGTATGTACCTAGATCATGATATGAATGTAATAGATCTTGTTTGTTCTTACACTGATGTAATGTTTGGAATATTAATGAAATGATATTGGTTGTTTGTGATTTACAATGTTTAATATTTTGTTAATGAGTCGAGATTGAATTGGTTAAATAGGTTTGTGATTGTTTGAATTGATACACATAATGTTATATTAATTAATACATTCAAACTTAACAAAATGAAGTTCTCATGCGACCATAAGAATGGACCATATGCATGAATAACTTCATGCGAATGACTCAGTCGCACGACTGAACCAGGAGACTAGATCAGTCTTATGATTGTAACATAAGATTGGCTCAGTCGCACGACTGAACACTCAGTCGTGCGGATGGATCAACCGCATGGTTCAATCGCACGACTGAACCATACTAATGGTTCAGTCGCCCGAATGAACAACACTAACCTATAAATACAACCCAATTCGTGAAAAAATGGAAGCATTCATTCTATTTCGACTCCAGACGTACCCTAGCCGTCCAGAAGCCGCCAAGTTCATACTCCAAGTTCATAGAACACTGTAGATCGATTCCTAATCGATTCTTAACGTTTGATTCAATACTTTAATTATTCTACGTGCGTTCTCACTGATCGGATCACCAATCAAATAGGATTCCGCACTATTTGGTTTGGTTTACACGTTAATCATTTGGTGTTTCGTTCAAATACCAGGTCCTAACAGATATAACATCAATCGCTTCTTCCAAGACTTAACAACTCTTCCGAAAAGAAAATTATCCTGGGACGAATTTGCTTCGGAAGATATGGAAAATATCTTCCGAGGGTGAATTCCTCTTCGGGAGAATTCATACTTGGATAAAGTTTTATAGAAAGACCTTTTGTAACAGGGCTTAAATTGTTTTGACATAAAACTTTACACATTAAAAAGGTTTCAATTGAGATAGATAATCAAGGTTTATCATCCCAATAGCTGTAATAAGATATTTGAATCTTTGTTCATCAAAGGCTTTGGTGAACAAGTCAGCATATTGTTCATTTGAATCAACTTTGATTAGCTTGATAAGATTTTTCTCATGAATATCTCTAATGAAATGATACCTGATATCGATGTGTTTAGTTTTGGAGTGCTTCACTGGATTTTCAGTAATGAAGATAGCACTGTTGATGTCAATGTGGATAGGAGTGCTCATGAAGTTGAATCCGTAGTCTATCATCTGGTTTTGAATCCACAGCAGCTGAGCACAACAACTAGCAGCACCAATGTATTCAGCTTTAGCAGTTGATGTAGAGACACAAGATTACTTCTTGCATTGCCATGAGATGATCCTTCCACAAGAAATTAACATCCACTAGATGTTGATTTCTTGTTGATATTGCAGCCACCATAATCACTGTCAGAGTAACCATAGAGATTGAAATCACTATTTCTTGGATACCAGAGACCTAGTTTAGGTGATCCTTTAAGGTATCTAAGAATTCTCTTGGCAGCAACTAGATGAGACACCTTTGGAGCAGCCTGATATCTTGCACAAATACAAGTTGCAAACATGATATCGGGTCTACTTGCTGTGAGATACATCAGAGAACCAATAATTGCTCTGTACTGATGTTGATCAGTATCCTCCCCCTCAGAGTCAGGGCAGAGATTGTGGTTTCTGGGTATAGGTGTTTTTGCTGCCTTACAATCTATCATATCAAATCTTTCTAAGATGTCATTGAAATACTTAGATTGACTGATGAAAAACCCTTCCTTCATTTGCTTCACCTGAATTCCAAGGAAAAAGTCCAATTATCCAATGGAACTCATCTCAAACTTCTTCTTCATAATGCTCTCAAAGTCTTTACACATTTGGTCATTTGAGGAACCAAATATGATGTCATCAACATAGACTTGAACGAGCAAAATGTCTTTCTTAGACTTCCTTATAAAGAGAGTCTTATCAATGGTACCTCTAGTGTAACCATTCTTCAGGAGAAACTGAGACAATGTCTCATACCACAGCCCAGGTGCTTGGTGCAGCCCAAATAGAGCTTTATCCAATTTGCACACATAGTTGGGATGTTGTGGATCTTCAAATCCCGGAGGCTGGCATACATAGACTTCCCTATCTATATCCCCATATAGAAAGGCACACTTGACATCAAGCTGGTAGACAGTGAAATTCTTGGATGCAGCATAAGCAAGGAAGATCCTAACTGCCTCAAGTCTTGCAACAGGTGCAAAGACATCAGTATAATCGATTCCTTCCTCTTGAGTGTATCCTTGAACCACCAGTCTTGCCTTGTACTTGATAATCAAGCCTCTATCATCTCTCTTGTTTCTAAAAACCCATTTAGTGCCTATAGGTACTTGACCAGATGGTAGCAGACATAGGTTCCAAACCTTTTGTCTTTTGAATTGAAGCAGCTTCTCTTGCATTGATTCAACCCAACTACTATCTTTCAAGGCATCTTCCACCTTCTTGGGTTCCATTTGGGATAAAAAGCATGAGTACAAGCCGACATTCCCATTGTGAGTTTGTCCTTTTGTTCTCACACACTCAGAGACTTCCCCTATGATGTTCTCAACTGGATGAGTGTTGTGAATCCTAAGTCTAGCAATCACCTCCAGTTGCAAAGATAAATCCAAATTGGACATACTTTGCTCAGGAGCTTGAACACTTGGTCCATCAGCTGTTTCAAACTCATTCAATGAGGATTGATTGAATGAACAAGAAACATCATCATTTGGTTTGCTGTGAAGCAGCATCAATAGTTTCCTGTTCCTTCAAGATGTTGCTTTCATTAGCTTGGTGTTGTGCAGGTTCACCTGAAGAGGTTTGAGAGTCACTAGGTGAACCGCTTGTTGAAACGCCACTATCTCTTGAGATGGTTATACTATCAGATCTGCCAATAGTGGGAACTTGATTTGTTGCAACGCTTGGAGAACTTGGAATAGGTCTAGGAAGCTCAAACAGTTGATCATCATCAGAGTCACTTTGAGCACCTGTTCTAGCTGAAACATTCTCACAAGATGGTTTAGAATAGTTTGGAAACAATTCTAAATCAAATATATGATCAGGACCATTTCCCTTATCACAAGGAGTGTGCTCATTAACTACAATGTTGAAAGATTCCTCAAATTGTTGATTTTTAATGTTATAAACTCTATAATCTTTAGAGTTAGAGGAATATCCAACAAAGATGGCATCATCCGAATTTTCAGCAAATTTTGCCAAATTGTCTTTTGTGTTAAGTATGGTACACCTGCTGCCAAAGGACCTTAGAAAGCCAATGAAAGGTGGCCACTTGTTCCATAGCTCATAAGGAGTTTTTCCATGTGCCTTTACTACAAGGACCCTGTTCTGCACATAGCATGCAGTGCTGACTACCTCTGCCCAGAATGATAGAGGTAGTTTTGAATCAGCTAACATAGTCCGAGCAGCCTCAATAAGTGTCCTATTCCTCCTCTCAGCAACACCATTTTGTTGAGGAGTTCTAGGAGCACTATATTGTCTGGCAATCCCTTTTGAGTTACAGAATGAGTCAAGAACGTGGTTCTTAAACTCAGTCCCTTGATTACTTCTAATTATTTTAACCTTATGATCAATTTGATTTTCTATTTTAAGAATAAAAGATTTCAAAGTTTCAGCAGTTTCATATTTGGTTCTTAAAAAGAATACCCATGTAAATCTAGTAAAATCATCAACAATCACAAGGCAATATGATTTCCTTCCAATGCTCATTATACTTGTGGGACCAAATAGATCCATGTGCAATAAGTGTAATGGAGTGGTGATGGAGTTAACAACTTTAGATTTATGAGATGCCTTGTGTTGCTTCCCTTTCAGGCATGCAACAGTTATCTTTGCAGAAAAATTCCTTTTTAGGCAAACCATGTACCAAGTTATTTTTAGCCAATTTATTCATTGTCTTAAAATTTACATGACACATTCGTTTATGCCATAGTGTTGACTCATCACCATCAACTTTGGAAAGAAAGCATGATACTTCTCCCATTGGGGAAGCATTGTTCATATCCAGCTTATACATATCCCCTTTCCTGGGAGATCTAAGAAGCACCAATTCCTGAGGAATTGTCATCCCGGGTTTGAGGATTATGCACTCATGTTCTGTGAAGAGCATTTGATGCTTTTGATTACAGAACTGAGAAACACTTAACAGGTTGTGTTCAAGGTGTTTGACAAAGTTAACTTTGTCAATTTTTAATTTTCCGTTGGATATACTTCCTCTGCCAGAAAAATATCTTCCGGCCTCACCTCCAAACTGGACAGGACCTCCATTATAATGTTGAAATTGTTGAAGGAGAGATCTGTTCCTTGTCATGTGCCTGGAGCATCCACTATCCACAATCCAACCATTGTTATTCTTGTCATATGGATGTCCCTGCACATAAGATGAGATGATTAGTTTTGATTGGAAACCCAAGCCTTGTTGGTCTTGGGTTCTTCCAATGATAGTGACATAATTGAACAAAAAATTATGCATAGGAATGGATGTCTTTGAAGAAGAGGTTTGGGCTACATCATCTTCCTTGATCTTCCATTCCATCCCTTGGTTGATCATAGAGGATGAGCTTGTTGAAGCTTTTGCAGCTTGGCATTCTACCGAAGCTTCTTTCTTTTTGGAAGAAGCCTTCACCACCTTTTCTTCCGAAGCAGTCTTCTTCTGGGATGGTCTCAAGTGGACTCTTTTAGTCATTTGAGTCTTGATAGCTTTAGCTTCCGAAGCCTTTTTCCTTTCGGAAGAAGCACCTTCTTCCGAAAGCAGCCTTGCTTCGGAAACAAGCTTTTCCTTTTTCATCACTTGAACCATTTGATATGGTCCAAATGAGAAACCTTCCCTGACTTCTTCCTTTTTAACATTATTTGCATAATGTGTGCTAGCAGGATTGTAGTAACAATCTTTGGCCATGTGGTTTTGCAGACCACATATTATGCATGCAATGTTAATCTTTTGGAAATTTGAAGATTGTTGTTTCTTGTTCTTTTTCTCTTCATCAGCAACCTTTCCTTTAACTTCTGATCCTTTGGTAGGACAGGAGTTCTGGTACAACACCCCTTTTCTGAATCAGAGTTTCCAACCACCTGGAATCCAGCTGAGATGAATACACCCTTTTGCTTTGGGTCTATCTTCAGCTTAGACTCAGCCATTTTCTTGGCAAATTTTCTGGCTGCCTTAGCTCAGCTTCTTCTGGCTTTGGTGGTCAGGGTTTGATCATCATTGGTAGGAGAGGGTATAATTACCTGGTTCTTCCCTGTGATGGTCTCCATGGTTGCATCATTCTTTGACTCATGAGAAGGTGGGTCAGCATATGGAACCTCTTGCTCTTCAGTACCACACCTTGGTTGTCTTATAGACTCATAGGAGTGTGGTGGAGCAATTTCATTGGTTCCCAACCCACCTTTGTTTTGGTAACAAAGTTTTGAGTGAGAAGATGATTTAAGAATGGCTTGGAAGTTCTACTCAAAAATAGCATACTTCCTGGCTTGAGCCTCAGCTGTGACAAGCTGGGCTTGAGCCTCAGTCAATTTGGATATTAAATCCTTTATTTGAGTCTTATAGTTTGTGTGTTCGTGTTTTAATAGGGACACAATTTTCTCTAACTCCTCAATTTTTCTTTGATAGCCAGATTCAGCCATTTTAAAATCAGATTTTAAAACATTTAAAGACTCAATATCGGATTTAATCTCCATATTGTAGTCCTGATACAATTTAACCTTAGCAATACAGGCACGAGTACAGAGATGTTCATATACCTTATTTTCATCTGTTCCGGCCATGAGTGCTTGAGCAGGAGTCACATCTTGTACCATGAAGCTCCAGTCAACTTCTTGAGCCATTGCAGCTGTTTCTGTTGACTTTCCGGTGGGCTTTGGTGTATAGGGATGTGTGGAGGCCTGTGGGGTCCCCGGATTGGACTTGGGAGCCTTGCATTCCCTTGCATAATGACCAAGTTGGTTACTGTTGTAATATTTGGCCTTGGTTTTGTCAAACCCAAATTTGCTGTTAATTGGGTTATAGGGAAATTGCCTTCCAGTTCTCTTAAAGAACTTCTTTGCTCTGTAGGTTAATAGAGCCGTTTGTTGGACTATGTCCACGTATTCCACATCATCTGGGCTGAAGCACTCTAGATCATCAAAGCAATATTGATAATCATTTGAGTGTCCACTTCCTGAGACAAAAGCACAACTGTCCTGAAAGGAACTTTGCTGAGCTTGTTGAGATCTTGGAGTCTCAGGAAATGTGATGTATGGCCCAGAAGAACAAGATGACTGCTGGGTGTAGGTCAGGTATTGTTGAGGCTGGGAGGTTCCTGAGCCTTCAACAACCATTAAAGCGTTGCTAGCAGGAAGACTCAAGGGTCTGCTTGTCTGATGACCTCTCTTACTCTCCATTTACAAACGGTATCCATCAAGGATGCCATAGAGTTCAGTCATGGTGAGTGTATTCAGGTTCTCTGTTCTCTTGATAGAGACATAGTAGAATGTCCACTCATTGGGTAATGCACTCATGAACTTTCTTGTAAGGTCTCTAAGTTCATGAGCAATTCCCACAGACTGAAGGGAAGAAATGAGATCCATATACATGAAGTATTGCTGGCTAAGTGTCTCTCTAGCAACGTAGGTGAAGTTCTCGAACTGCTGCTTCAGTGAGTCCTTTTTGGAG
>CM046034.1:48214289-48391789 GCA_025215565.1 Flaveria ramosissima | reverse complement strand
GAGCGGCGCGTTGGGCTCGGATTTCTTCAAAACAAGCAGCCCATTCAGCCTTTCGGATATCAACATCGTCGTTTGAGGCTTGGGCCTTTCCTTTTGTCTTCTTAGACTCCTGCTCCATCTGATCTAATACCTCAAATGTATCACTGACTAGGGATTCACCCAGATTGGGGACCACATTTCCCTCGTTGTCAGCATACTGAGGATAGTGCTCTGCTGTGACGTCTTCTATCTCTATCTCATCAATGTCATTTAGCTCTTCGTCACTGGTAGAGTCACACGTTGGAGCATCCTTAACGATCTCATCGGGATTTAGCTTTAACATCTCAGCTAGTTGCTCATTTGAAAGATCATGAATTATTTCCCCTTCTTCAGGGGTATAACTCATAGATCTCCTGACGATCCCTTGCAGATCAAGAATCACAGTTAATTGAGTCTTGACCTGCTGAAGGGGAGCAACATCAAATTCATCCCTTTGATAGTTTGGATCTGTTTGATTTAAACATGTAACATATCAACCATTAGTTAATAATCAAGACAGAAATGCATTAATCTTAATATAAACATCAAATACATAAGTTTAAATACATGATTCAAATACAAAAGTTATTAAATACATAGACATCTAATCATTACTTTTGTCTTGAATCGCTGGATCATCACTTGGTGAGGCAGAGGAGGAAGCTCGTTGGTCTTGATTTCTCTTTTGATCTCCTTTCTTGACCCTGAGCTGAGACAGATGCAGCTGCATCTCCTCCTTCATCATCATCATCCTCATGCCTGTCCTCTGTCCTTTCTTCCTCAAATGCATGCATGCATGCATGCATGCATATCCCTTCATCATCATCACTCTCTTCATCATCGTCCTCATCCTCATCCTCATCATCATCATCATCACCATCATCACCATCTCCTTCCTTAATCTTCAGAGGCTCATCTTTAGATCCCTTAAGCTTGAGCATGATGGTCTTTTTAGCATCCTCCAACTCCTCAATCTTCTTAGCTGATGTGACTCTATGCTCTTGGAGTTGGGCAATCTCGTGGCTCTGAGCAGCCATTTGCTGGGCCTGCTGCTCGATCAGCTGAGCTTGTTGAGAGATCTGCTGGGACTGCGCACTGTGAGATCTGCCAGCTGACGGATCTGCGCAGTCTTCTCTTCATCAGTGGCTAACAGACGCATCACCATACGGTTCAGCGCTAAAAGTTGTTCCTCTACCCCAATGGGAGGTAGAGGTGATCCGTATAGATGTGAGGGATGTGATGATGGCCCGGCTTGGTGGCTAGTGGTGGTGGTGGTGGCAGTGGTGAAGATGGGGTTAGGTCTAGATGATAGTGGAGGTGATGTAGGTGTGAATGATATGGTGGTGGATGGCATATATGTAGTGGTGGGAGGTGTGGTGATAGGGGTGTGGTAGTGGTAGTGGTAGTGGTAGCTGTGGTGGCTGTGGTGGTGGATGGTGTGGCTGTGGATGTGGTAGTGGTGGTGGCTGAGGTGGTGGCTGTGGTGGTGATGTAGGTGAGTCTTCTCTTCTTCTTCTTCATGCCGTGGGGCTGAGCCATCCTTTTCTTCCTCGATCCTGTCGAGGAGGATGCTCCCCCTAGAACACGGCTCGACGGCTCTGGAGCATAGTTCGGTTCAGCAGCAGTATCTCCCGATACACTGGGGCGTTCACCAACCGTCCGAAGTCCATGTTTTGTGGGAACAACTTTGCTTCCCACAGTCCTAGTCAGTGGCTCCTCATCTGACTCTTCTTCTTCCTCACCGGGTATAAAGTCCTGGTGGAACCCAGCCGACTCAGCTATATCTCCAGTGGGGCAGATACTGGAGGTGTGCTATCAGTAGTTGTGCCCCTCGGTGGAATGGGCATGGTATCTCTCCAGCATCCCCACTATCATCATCATCAGAATCATCGATGGGTAGAGCAATCTGCTCAACATCAGAATCACTGTCGTCGTGGCGCCACTTCCTCCGTGCTGGCACCACATAGTCTTCACGGGCCAGATGCCCAAACAGTCTCCTGACAGGGGGTTTCACCTGCTTCCCCCTGTATACCTTCATCCTGCCCAAGGTGGTATCATCCATCACCTCAAGCACTACAGCATCATCCTTCTCCTTTGGCAGGGAGAGGAGCTTCTGGTCTATAATCATCTGCATGAATCGGGGATACATACAGAAGCCCTCCTTCCCTTTCCCCTCAATGTTCTCCACCAAGTAGGTGAAGATCATTATGGAGAAGCTGAACGGATGGTTCAGCACCAACGCAACATAGGCGTTCTGGATCTGGTCAGACAACTCATCAAAACCTCCCTTCCTGGAAGCTATGCACTTTAGCAGCACGTGAGCAAGGTACTTAACTAGGGACAAAGGTTGCTCTTGTTGAGCACCCCAGCATTGATGTCCCTAGAGTACTTGGCTCGAAGAAAACATCCTCTAACAGTAAGGGGTGTAGTCTAGTAGGACAGTCAGCATCGTCCCCCAACTGTAACACGATCCTAAGATCCTCCTCTGTGATAGCTATGGCCTCTCCAAAGATAGTACTTCTGATACAGTGAGGCTCAGAGGATCAATCAACTAATGCACCTTCCTAGAAGGCTTGCTGAATGGAACGATAGGGAGTACATGGAGCAGATATGGCGTGTGCAATCCTCGATCTCCTTAGGAAGGTGATAATGCCAGAGAAGTCTGAAGCATTTCTGGATGTCAGATCCAGATGAGCACAAATATTGTGCTTCGTACTCATGGTCCATCGACTCGCCATCTGTTACACAAACAAAGTAAACATTAGTACCCATTGGCTAAGAATGTCATGAAACACTTGGACTTGAAGAAATTCTTTTCTGTCATGCGAATGGGGTTGTGCGACTGAGATCAAGTCGTGCGAATGAGCAGTGCGACTGGGATTCAGTCGTGCGATTGACCCCATACGTACAACTGAGTGTGCGACTGGACTCATGCGTATGTAACCTCACCGGTCGTGCGACTGAACTCATACGCATGGTTCAGTCGTGCGGTTAAGCTATTCGCACCCTTCAGTCGTGTGACTGAAGTTCATCAACCTGTCCATTCGCATGTTGTTCTGTCTGTTCAATTCAAATCAATTTTTCACCAATTTTGAGTTTTAGACTTCGTGTTCTGGTTCATTAGACTCGCAATCCATTCGTTTAACACCTAACACCTTTAATTTCATTTGTTTACGTCGTTTAGTTAGGTTATTTTGCCACATATGTCATGGTTTTTTCGAACGGGTCTGATTGTCCAGATTTAGTGTCAAATTGAATGATTTGGTAAGGTTTCTTCACCGCAAATTACATGTAGAGTCAATGCAAATGGTCAGTATGTGAGAATCGAGGGTTTTTAGTGATCAAACGAAATTTGGGCAGAGTAACTTTAGTCGTGCGATTTAGGGTAAATTTGAGAGTAGTGAGTCTTTGCGACCGACTCTCTCGCTATATATACTAAACCTAAATTCAATCGTACGACTGGGCTCATACGCACCTTTCATTCGGGCGAATGGGCCTCAGTCGTGCGATTTGTTCAGTCGCCCCCCTTCAGTCGTCCGATTGGAGCTCAGTCGTGCGACTTACTCATTCGTTCGATCTTAAACATCCGACTGGGCCATTCGTATGGGCCATTCGGTTGAATGGTCCATACTCATGGTCCATTCGTACGAATGGCTCCCATTCGTATGATAAGTCCATACTAATGGTCCATTCGTGCGAATGGGTTATACTTATGAAATTTTCTGCATTTCTTACCATTTTATATTTAAACCCTTTTAAACTATAGAATCAACATTATACGCATTTGATCATCTCAAACATGATCTTTTTACTTGAAAAACTTTTGATCACCTCAGACGTGATCATTTTGAACAATTTGTCACCTCAGACGTGACCTATTTATCCTTTGAAAAACACATGTGGTCATCTCAGACATGACCCTTTTTGGTGAATTAATCCCTACTGAATTTCATGATGTAGTCCGACAAACAAACAAACTGAAATGACTAAATAACTAGAAAATCAAACTAAAGTACAAAATTTAAACTTGTTTTTGACTTTTTGTGAGGGTTAATCCTAAGATAGAAATCTACTGGATTCGGTTCCGGAATAGGCAGCTTCTATTTAGTTTGACCATACCTGGACCAATTCAATTTTGGAATCATACAGGCAAGTCAAATCATTTGGGACTTGTTATCAAAACCATTTGATGCACACTTCTTGGTTTTCATCCAAAGTCGTTAGCAAATTTAGGAAATCATACTGGTACTATAAGATTCCCACATTGATTTGAACTTTCAAGAATTGCAGCCACATGATTGTCAGTATATTTGTCCTCTTAAATCCATACACAGACTTTTGACACAGATTGGTGATAGTTTAAGGTTTAATTATTTCAACCAACATTTGTGGATCCCACACTTATATGGTAATCAACATTCCTCAGGAGCTTTTGAGCGGTCTACGGGTATTTTGACAAGATAGACTATTCTTAGAGCTTTCAAAGAGAAGCCAATCCTCAGGTCAGTGCCATCGCACAGCAGAGAGGCGGCAAACAACAATGAATTCTAGAATATCTAGGTTATGCTTATCCTCAGGTCAGTGCCATCGCACAACAGAGAGGCACACAACCTATCTTCTTGTTAGAGCATCTTAATTTTCTTTTGCACATAATGCACCAACAACATAAGTTATTAGCTTGATAGCATTTGCCTTTCATTTTTTTCGTGCTTTGCTCTATTTATGGTCATCCGCACATTTGTGGCGTTTACATGCTCATTACCCCTTATTGGAATATTGTTGATTGTGTTAACCAGTGACAAGATGGGAGCCCACAGTCAGTTGAACAAGTTAGTTTGATCTTGAGATCACCAGTCAGGTCTAATCATCTATTTGTGTGAATCTACCGACATATCATCTGTGGTCTAGCAACCTCTAGGTCTACTTTCGTTGTGTTACCTTCGTAGTTACCAGTTTTTCTATCATCTTTCCTTTTATATTGCTCAGACTACACAGACTTATACTTTGAATTTTGCATCTTTTCTAAATTAAATTTTAAAGTCCCTCTTGATTTGTTCCTGTGTACTATCATTTTCCAAAGTATTTGAATCGGTATCACAGATACGATCTACCTTATATCAGCTAGCCACTCCTTCTCCCTCGTGTTTTTTTTAACTGGCTGACCTATTCTCCCCCTAAAATTCTAAAATCATAACGGATTTAATTATTTTAGGATTTTAATAGACAGCTAAATAACATGAATTTAATTTAACAAAAATAGAATAAATATAAAGAAAATGAAAAAAAAAAAATTAACTACACTGCATCGGACTACACATGATCATCATCAGGAATAACATCACTTTTCTTTTTAACGCCGTTGACCTCTAACAGATATAGAAAACGTGGTTTGTCAAAAGCTTTTGTATAGAGGTCAGCGCGTTGAAAATCAGTATTAATCTTTACCACCACATCGATTAAGTTCTTTTCAAAACAGTCCCTTATAAAATGGTATTTAATACCGATGTGTTTGGTCTTTGGATGTTGTACTGGATTTTTAGTTACTGCAATTGCAGCAGAGTTATCAACAAAATAGGAGTAGAAGAGAAATTTAAACCGTAGTCCCGCATTTGCTGTTGAATCCAAATGATTTGAACAGCAACTTGCAGCAGCAACATATTCGGCTTCACAGGTTGACAATGCAACCGAGGTCTGCTTCTTACACTGCCAGGTCACTAATCTCCTCCCAAAGAATTGACACCCTGCTGATGTAGACTTGTAGTTCATCTTGCAGCCCCCGTAATCCGAGTCACTATACGCCGTGAGCTCAAAGTCATCATCATGAGGATACCACACCAAGTGTGGGTGTACCCTTCAGATAACGAAATATCCTCTTGACCCCGATCAGATGGTTAACCTTAGGCTTAGCCTGATATCTAGAACATAGACATGTAGCATACATGATATCAGGTCTTGAGGCAGTGAGGTACATGAGGGATCCAATCATTCCTCGGTACATTGTGGCATCTACCAGATCTCCATTTTCATCAGGTGCTATATCATGGTTTGTAGCAAGTGGAGTCCCAGCTGCAGAAGCATTCTCCATGTCAAACCGACTGAGAATGTCTCCCACATACTTGGTCTGATGTAGAAAGATCCCTTTTGGTGTCTGATCCACCTGTAACCCGAGGAAGAATTTCATCTCCCCCCCATAGCACTCATCTCAAACTCGGCCTTCATTACTGCTTTCAAATTCTTTGCATAATTCTTCGTTCTTTGAACCGAAGATTATGTCATCGACATAGATCTGTACTAGCAGTAAGTCTCCATCTTTTTCTTTGATAAACAGTGTGCAGTCAATGACTCCCCTGCGAAAGCGTGTTTCACAAGATGAGTCGAGAGTTTCTCATACCAGGCCCTTGGAGCTTGATGAAGCCCGTATAAGGCCTTGTCGAGTTTGTAAACTCTGTCCCGATGATAAGGATCTTCAAATCCCTCGGGTTGACTGACATAAACTGTCTCTCGAATTTCCCCATGAAGGAATGCACTCTCACATCTAATTGATAGACTTTAATCTTCATATACGATGCATAGGCAAGGAAGATACGGATGGCTTCCATCCTTGCCACGGGTGCAAACACTTCATTGTAATCAATCCCCTCGACTTGGCGAAATCCCTGAACCACCAGTCGAGCCTTGTTCCTGATAATGACCCCTTGGTCATCCTTCTTGCATTTCAAGACCCATTTGGTGCCAATGACCTTAGCACCTTTAGGTCTATCTACCAGAGTCCATACACCTAACTTCTTGAACTGAAGAAGTTCTTCTTGCATGGCACTCACCCACGCCTCATCGTTTAGTGCTTCACTGACGTATTTTGGCTCAAACTGCGAGACAAAACACCGATAAGCACCATCATGAATGTATCCTTTTTCCATAACAGAGGCATAATCAGCTGAGTACAGCTGATTTCTGGTTTGTACTCCTGATCTGACATCCCCAATGACATTGTCTAGGGGATGATAGACATTTAGACGTGATCCTGGAGTAGTAGGAACAGCTACCTCAGATTAGAGCCATTATGAACATTTGGTTCTGCATCTGAGGTAGATGGAGTTTGAGGTTCCGAAGTCGAGGTGGCATCACTGTTAGATGCTTGTGGACTTGAAGGAATTGGAACCTGTTCCTCCTGACTGTTCTGGTCATCTCCTTCAGCTTCATCTTCTGAGGAGGAGTCACTGTCGTCGACTACTCCCCCTGAGTGATGAGATGATTCTCCCTGTGAGCTCGATGATGTTGAATCAAGAGATGGTGTATTCAAGATATCATACATCATCCGTGTAGCTAACTCGTCATCAGAAGGAGAGATAGGGATGTTGAAGGACTTGAAGAATCCATCATAGTCGAAAAAGTAAGCGGGTCCTTTGCCAGTAGGTGGTGTGGTATATCTCTGAACATCAACATTACACCACACTTCTACTAAACCCGTTGAGTTGTTGTAAACTCTCTTGTTCGGTATGTTGTATCCTAGGAAGATCCCTTCATCAGCCTTCTCGCTGAATTTACCTTCTTGAGTCTTCTTCAGAAGTGTGCACGGCGCGCCAAATGGTTCGAGATACTCCAGATTAGGTTTACGTCGTTGTAGTAACTCGTAACATGTCTTTCCATGGCGCTTGACTACCAGAACTCGATTCAATGTAAACATGCATTTGCCACTGCCTCATTCCAGAATTGGATAGGCAGTTTCGAGTCTGCCAGCATTGTCCGTGCTGTCTCTATCAAGCTTCTATTCTTTCTCTCAGCAACACCATTCATCTGAGGCGTGTAGGCAGAAGTGAATTGGTGCACAATTCCTTTTCCTTGCAGTAAGCCTCCATCCACTGATTCTTGAATTCAGTCCCGTTGTCTGAGCGTACCTGTCTCACCTTCAGCTTGTAGAGAGATTCCAGTGTGGTTACTAACTCCTTGAATGACTCAAATGTTTCTGATTTGGACTTCAGAAACATTACCCAAGAGAATCTTGAGTAGTCATCAGTAACCACAAAACAGTACAAGTCACCTGCAATGCTCTTTGTACTGACTGGACCAAACAGATCCATGTGAAGAAGTTCAAGAGGAAGCTCGATAGAATGAACTTTCTTTTCCTTATGAGACTTCTTCGTCTGTTTGCCTTTCTTGCATGCTACAACACAAAAATCCGGAAGTTGGAAATTTTTGACGTTAACTCCTCTCACGAGATCCTTCTGGATCAAGTGATTCATCTTCGTTGATTAATGTGTCCCATTCTCCTATGCCAGGAGATGGAGTCCTTCTCAGTAGCTTTTGATAGAAAGCACTGAACTTCATGATCCGTTGTAGAAGCCGTTGAGAGATCCAAACATAAAGGTCTTTATATCTTGAAGCTGTCATCAAAACTTGGTCCTCCGGAATCACGTAGTCTTTCTTTAGGACGTAACACTTCTTGTTGTCGAATATGACTTTAAATCCTTTTTCACATATTTGGGAAACAGAAAGTAAGTTGTTTTGAAGTTGTTGAACGTAGTTCACTTTATCAAACTAACTTTCTGATTTCCAACCTCTCCCTGAGCTGTGATATAGCCTCCTTTGTTACCAGCAAACGAAACATGCCCTCCTTTTATTTGTTTGACGTTTGATAAAAGAGCCCTGTTTCCTGTCATGTGCCTGGATGCTCCGCTGTCTACAATCCACGTGTTGGTTTCAGCACTGTAGCGAACACCCTGCACATACAATGTAAAACATTAGTTTAGGTTAGGAACCCAAGCCTTTACTGGCTTGGGTTTCCCAGAGGCATCACACATCATGAATTCAACCCATTGACCCTTAGAGGGTGAGGGTAGCTCAGGTGCCTTCTTGTCTTCATTATCAGACACGGAGGATGACTTTTTCTTTCCGGCCAGATTTGTGTAAGGCCTGTTTGTGATAAACAGTCGACTGGCTAATGGGTTGAACTTTGGGTTCACTAGTTCTTCTAGGTGGAGTTAAGGAACTCCTCTTAGAAACCTAGTTTTTGAATCCTGAAGTTCAATTTTCTTCCTAGGTGTCTGATAGTAAGGACAAAAAGAAGCAATGTGTCCACACTCTCCACAGTTGTAGCATGACCTGCTATCAACTTTATGATTAACTTTCGTTGTGGAGATGTGTGTGACACCCTAGTGACATCACTTAGTTTGGGTTTTTGACTCTGTTTCTTTTGATGTTTTCTCTTGTTTACAAAATTAATTGTTTTAACACTTTTAACATCTTTTTCTTTTTGGTTAACTGGATTTTGACATGAGACTTGTGAAAGATTAACATTAACAGTTTTTTAGGTTCAGATTTGACTTTGTTTGACCCTGACTTTATATAACCTTTTCAAATTCTTTTTCCAGTTTAACACAAGGCATTTTACCCTTTGCCTTTGAAGTGGCCTCCTTTTGTTTTGTTCCAGATTCAATTGAAGAACATGAGGAATCTGGATCACTACAAGAGGAGTAGACACCACAAGATCCTTGATGGGATTGTTATTTATTGGTCTACTCTTAGTGTTCATCAAGGTCTCAGGTGGTGGTGGAACCACTTTATAACCCAAACCCTCCCCGTTGTTACGTTCTCTCACTAAGTGTTGGACAATATGTGATGAACTTGTCCAACTGTGCAGTTTTTGCTTTAAAGAGTTGACTTCTACTTCTAAAACTGCCTTTTGCTTCTTAGTGTCTTCTAGGGAGTTAAGATAGTACCTAATGTCATTAGCTTGGTTAAATGCTACACTACTTCAGTTTCCCTAAGCTGTTTATTCAAAAGGTCTATCTTTTCTTTGTAACTATGCTCATTTGTTTTAAAACTCTATTAGCCTCAGTGCACAGTTGCAAATCCTTTACTAAGTTATCATTATGATCTAATAACCCTAGCATTTCTGATATATGCTTTCTCTAAATGTATTACAATCAGAACAAGCATGATTTTGAAACAGTTGGTCAGTGGTACTTACCTGAGGAGATTCTGATGAAATCAGCCATCAGCAGCATCAGATGTCTCTGGTTCTGGTGATTCTGTCTTTGTTGTAGACGTCCCTTCTTCAGGCTTGTAGCTGACCTCAGTTGCAGTTGTCTCTTCACTATTTGACATGCTATCTCAACTGCAATATCTCCTTCACTCGCGGAATCATCATCTAAGTCTTCCACGCTTGCAATATTGGATTCCCCCGGAGAGACAAACCGAAAGCTCCAGTCCTGTCCTTCATCATCATGGGCAGTCAAGGCTTTTGGATCCTTGCTTGATGAAGTAGAACTGCTAGCTTGCTTGTCTTGACGAGTGAAGGACGAGAATGGATTCCCGTTCCCAGTCTTCTTTGGCTTCACACATTCTCTTTTGAAGTGCCCCTTTTCTCCACAGTTGAAGCAGGTCACCTTGCTCTTGTCAAAGCCAAATGTAGTGTCCTTAGTAGCAACCAAGTTTTGTCCGGTCTTTTTCACAACTTCTTCGCCCTCTGGACAGCACTTGCTAAGGCCCACATAATATCCATCCTCTCTAGCAGTCTTGTCTCCTACCTGCTCGTAGTCCTCATCTGCCAGATGGCAGTTTCCAATTTTCCCAGCAACAAGTCCATCATAGGATGAACCACTGCTGCCAAGAGATCCATGTGCTCTCGAGCTACTTCTACTTCACGTTTCCGAGATTCTCGGTCTTCAGTCTTGTAGCATTTGCTTCAGATCCAATGTAATGGGTACTAGAAGACCCTGACGTTTCTTTCTGATCCTGAAGGAGAAGCTTGTGAGGGACCAGATGAGCTAGACACAAAGGCGGTCTGAAGAGGTGCCCAGACGTCTTAAACTTGAGGAGTGGCATTGTATAAAGCTGGATTCTGAGTGGTATGAGGACTTCTGAGCTCGGTACTTCATTCTAAGTGCTTCTTCTCGCAGCTTTTAGAATGAAGTCATTGATGTATATCCAACTTTGCTAATTTCATCTTTCTGTCTCATATTTGACACAAAAGAAGCCCATTTTTCTGGCAATCCGTCTGCAAAATTTGACACTTTATCTTCCATGGTAAAGTAGTAACACCATTGTTATGCAGTTCGCTCATACAAATGGTAACATCTATCAATGACATCGTCTAAACTCTCATTTCCCATCGATGAGAAGTTGTCAAATTCTTTCTTCAACTCCTTAGCTTTAATTGCCTTTAGCGAAGCATTCCCGTCATATCTCTTCTCCAGCTCATCCCACAAGTTCTTGGCTTGCTTATTCTCCGAGTACTGGTGGAAAATATCCTTAGGAATAGACTGTGTTAGCAATGCATAGACTCTCTTTTCTTCATTATACTTAACTTTCTGAGCATCAGTCATTCCTCCTAAAGTAAGCTTCACCCCATCAGCTCCCACCGGCATACTGTAACCCGTCTCAATAGCTTCCCACATATTTGGATTTACTCCATTAAGGTAGATCTCAAAACGTTGTTTCCAGTGGGGAAACTCATCTAACGTTAAAAGCTTTGGGGGTTTATTATGATTCCCCACCTCACTCTCAAGTAACACTAAGTTCTGGATCCGTGAGTCCTTCCCGGCTGTAAACGCTGACATCTGATCTTCCATCTCGATTAACTTTAAGTCTCCTAAACAATCTGTCAACTGGTGCGACTGGAGTGATGCGAATGGACTATCCGTGCGAATGAACTATGCGACTGGTTCAATCGTCCGGCTGAATTGAGCGATTGGTCCAGTCGTGCGAATGAAACTGATGCGTATGAACACTGCGAATGGTAGGCTTAGTCGTACGAATGAAGAAGCGACTAGGTCCAATCGTGCGTCTGGAAGATGCGAATGAAGTCCAGTCGTGCGATTGGGTCAATCGTGCGACTGAAGCTGCTGTTTTGCGAAAATTTCTAGGTTAAACGTGTTTTGGCCGTAAAAATCCGAATTTTCACCAACCCTAATCGCCTAATGCCGTAGAAACCAAAACTTGATGAGCAGGGGACGTCCAAGACAACTTTTGACACAAAAAGATTGCGTTTTTAGTGAAAAAACACAAACTTTGTATCAAAATAGATTGAATCACACGTAATCAAGAGCCAAAGCTCTGATACCACTTGTTAGGATCTGGTATTTGAACGAAACACCAACTGATTAACGTGTAAACCAAACCAAATAGTGCGGAATCCTATTTGATTGGCGATCCAATCAGTGAGAACGCACGTAGAATCAATTAGGTATTGAATCTAACGTTAAGAAACGATTAGGAATCGATCTACAACGTTCTATGAACTTGGAGAATGAACTTGGAGGCTTCTGGACGGCTAGGGTACGTCTGGAGTCGAAATAGAATGAAAGCTTACGTTTTTCCACAAATTGGGTGGTATTTATAGGTTAGGGTTGCTCATTCGGGCGACTGAACCAATAGCATGGTTCAGTCGTGCGATTGAGCCATGCGGTTGATCCATCCGCACGACTGAGTGTTCAGTCGTGCGACTGAGCCAATCTCATGTTACAATCATACGACTAATCCAGTCTCCTGGTTCAGTCGTGCGACTGAGTCATTCGCCTGAAGTTATTCATGCGTATGGTCCATTCGCATGGGCCATTCGCATGAGAACTTCATTTTGTTAAGTTTGAATGTATTCATTAATATAACATTATGTGTATCAATTCAAACAATCAGAAACCTATTTAACCAATTCAATATCAACTCATTAATGAAATATTAAACATTATAAATCACAAATAACCATTCTCATTTCATTAATATTCCAAACATTACATCAGTGTAAGACATATTACATTCATATCAGGATCTAGGTACACATGTATCAACAATAATAAAAATGATAACAACAACAACAACAATAACAACAATAACAACAACAAGAATAACAATAATAATGTTATTGTTATCATAATAACATTTACGAGTGTTGTGTGAACAATGCAGTCTCTTATTGGCTCATTTTATGGTTTCTTGATATTAGACTAGTGCGTGGTAAGATAAATCTGTTTTGTGTTTGTTCCCACTTATTATTTTGACTTAATTACACAGATGATCCCTGTGGTATGCCATGATTTCACTTTTGGTTTCTGTAAGGATTCCTATAAGTTTGATGCAGCCAAAACATCCAAAGTCTCTCTGCAAGCAAATGCACTAAAGAACTGAAGTAGAGATGCTTCGGAAGTTTTACACCATGCACTAGAAATATTCTAAGTGTAAAATCTTCGGAAGCCAAGACCAATATCTTCTGAAGCCAAGACCAATATCTTCCAAAGCCAAAAGTGAAGTCTTCCGAAGCTTCAAAGACAAAGTCTTCTGAAGCCAAATAGTGAAGACAGATTTCTTCCGAAGACGTTTAGAGATATGCCTTTATCTGATGTACTTTACCATAAAGCTGGACCACATTTCCGCTGCAACTCTGTAAAGTCACCAACTTACATGAGTTGGTGAAAGGTCCATGTTTTTAGTAACTGTACATTGAGGTCTTGAGTCCATGCTTTCTACTTTATGTACTTTTATCCTTTTTGTAATATATTAGGATGTGAGCTATGGCATGTCATAGTCACAAGTCAAAAGGCAGATATGCCTTTTGACTCTACAATTGATTTTGTTTGTGTCTAGTCAATTGTATCCAGTTGGCTTTCAAAGTATAGCCGGCTGTAGGTTGTAGTATAAGTATTCCATGTTCTAGTATCTTTCTTTATGATTTGTAACACTTGTAATAGAACTTGAGAAATCAATATACTGCATCCTTGAAGCCCAATCTCTTGTGTTCTCTTGTTCTGTCTCTTACTCAATACTTGTGTTCTTAGTTCATACTTGTGGTTAATCCAGTTTACTGTTTGATTAAAGTTTAGTTAATTTTCTCTTTGTGTTTTTGTGTTGTAAGTGACCACCCTTCACCGGTCCTGCAATTGGTATCAGAGCATTTCAGGCTCTTGATATAAGATCTCACCATCTTAAGATCCCTCACACACACAAATACTAACCTTTTCAAATGGCAGCCATTTCCAAGACTGATATGGAAACTAGAACCATGAACAAGTCCCCACTGATCACTCTTGACAACTTTGATACCTGGTGTATGAGAATGGAAGGTTTCATCAGGTCTCTAGACTCAAGAATGTGGGAGTCTGTTGATAATGGACCTTTCATACCCAGCACTCCTTCTGCTACTGGTGCTGGTATGATTCCCAAAGATGTGGCTAACTACTCTGATGAAGATAGGAAGAGAGTAGAGATTGACAGAAAAGCCATGACAGCCCTTCAAACTGCCCTCCCAAACTCTGTGTACAGAGGTTTCAAGAAGTGCAAAACAGCTAAACAGCTGTGGGATGCACTAAAACTGATGTATGAAGGCTCCTCTGAAGCCAAGGAGAACAAGAAGGATCTTCTGAAGCAGCAGTTTGAAAACTTCACCTTCAAAACAGGTGAAACCATGACTCAGCAATACTTCAGGTATGTTGAGATAGTGGATACCCTTGTGGATGGAGGAGTTCCTCTTGAAAATAGAGACATTGTAAGGTAGTTCATGTCCTCACTTCATAGGCAATGGACACACTATTGTGTGGTGATCAAGAGGACTGAAAATCTCAAAACTCTTACTTTGACAGAGTTATATGGGATTCTCAGTGGATACCAGATGGAGATGAACATGCAAGGTTCATCTGGCAACTCCAACAATCAATTGGGTTCAGCCCTGCATGTGGTTGAAAGGGATAGCATAGAACTCCAACACTATCTCATATGCTACCCTGACAATTTACCAAAGGGTCTTTTCATCACCTTTCCAGAGACACCCAGGTAGAACTACACTCAAGGAAGCCCATTCCAAAAATTAAGCTCTTCTCAAGCCTTTGTGTCTTCTGATGAAAGTTGTGGCAATTCTCTTTTCACTCTTGAAGACCTGGATTGTATCCATCCAGATGATCTGGAATATATGGAAATAGTCCAGCAGATGGCTCTTCTCACTCATTGAGCCAAGAAGTTCTACAAGAGAACTGGAAGGAGGTTTCCAAGCAATGCAACCAGTGGAAAGTTTGGCTTGGATAAAAGCAAAGTCAAGTGTTACAATTGTAACATGATGGGCCACTTTGCTAGAGAGTGTAACGCACCTAAAACAAATGGTGCCCAAACACAAACCAGATCAAACTACACTGAGAAAGCCCCTCAGAATGAGAAGCCAAAGCAACAAGCTGCTGTTGCTGTTGAAGAAGGAGGCTTTGACTGGAATTTTCAGGTGGCAGATGCTTCTGCAAACCAAGCACTAATGGCAGATCATGATGAAGCCAAGGTATTGGAACATCTCTGTACTCCTGAATGCATTGCTAAAGTTAATAGATACAGGTCCTATAACTTGGAGATGAGATCTGATCTTGAGTCCTTAAACATTTTAAAATCTGATTTTAGAAAGACTGAAAATGATTATAAACTAAAGATAGAGGACTTAGAGAAAACCATTTCAGTTCTAAAACATGAGCATACAAATTTTAGGACTCAAATCAAAGATCTCATAACCAAGCTGACTAAGTGCCAGCCTAAGCTTGTGATCAGCAAAGCCAGGGCAGAAAAGAGTGTTCTTGAAGAATAGACGTTCAAGAACATGATATCCTCATCCTTGCACAACAAGGTGTGTTATCAAAATAGACAGGGACTAGGATCCAATGAGATAGCTCCTCCACACACAATCTTGTCTGTAAGATCTCCTAGGTGTGGAACTTGTGAAGATGAGCTTCCTCTCATAGATCCTATAAGTGAAGAGGATGAAGAAGAGATAATGAAGAATTCCTCTGAGAAGAGTGAAGAGGAAGATTCTAAGAAGGGCCACTATCCTTCTGAGGAGAAGAAGATTACTGTGATGACCAAGTCAATGAGAAAGAACTTGATCAGGAAGAGCAAAAGAAAAGCAAGGAAGGCTCAAGAGATCAAGGCTACTTTTGACTCTAAGCAGAAACAAGTTTTTATCTCTGCAGGGTTTGAAGTAGTAAAGACTGAAGACATCAACCAAAACTCTTCAGCTAAGAGTTCTGATTCTTGTTCAAATCATCTTAGTACCAAGAAGAAGACTGATCTGCTGTGTACCACTGCTGCACAGCCTGGACCATCAAACTCCAAGAACAGTTCCCAGCCCATAAGAACTGTCTCAGCATCTGCAAAGATGAAGGTGAAGAAGGGATGTGACCAAAGACAGTCGTGTTCTCATTAGAAGACTCTTGTGAAGAATAAAATGTTGTGTGTCATGTGTGAAAGTACCTCTCACATTGCTAAGGATTGCCCATACAATCCTAAAAGTACTGTCCATATGACCAAGACAATGACTTCAAAGAGTTCCAAGAAGATTCAAGCTTCGGAAGGAAAGTCTGTTTTCTTCGGAAGCTCCAAATTTAAGAAGAAGTCAAATGGAAAATTACCTTCGGAAGAGAAGTTCGTCTCAGAAGAAAGGAATTCTTCCGAAGCACTAAAGTCTGCTGCAGTGACTGCAGAATCTTCTGAAGGTTCTGTCATCAAAACTTCCGAAGTCCCAAAAACTTCCGAAGTTTTGAGGTCAAGTCCAAGACTCCAAAGGTGGTGTGAAAGTCTAAGAAAGACCAAGTCACTGAAATTTCTCCATTAACAACATCTCAAGATCCTCCTAGCACAACCATAGGATCTATTACTGTTGCATTACCTTCTATTATACTTAGTGAGCCCAAGTCAAATAAGGCTTGGGTTTCCAAATGTAACTAATCATTTTATTTGTGCAGGAACAGCCCAAGACAAATAAGAATGTCTGGATCATTGATAGTGGCTGTTCTAGGCACATGACAGGCAATAGGTCACTACTCCATAACTTTGAGAGGATTGATGGAGGACCAGTTGCTTTTGGAGGAGATGAAGGTGGTTACATTTCTTGAAGGTGCAAGGTCACAAATGGTAAGCTCAGCATTGAAAAGGTAAACTTTGTCAAAGAGCTTGGGTACAATCTTTTGAGTGTATCCCAATTTTGTGATCAGAGTCATAACATGCTCTTTACTGAGCATGAGTGCATTGTTCTCAAGCCTGGAGTGGTCATTCCTCATGAGCACATCCTGCTTAGAGCCCCCAAGAAAGGGAACATGTAGAAGATGGACTTGCAAGAAACATCTCCCTCTGGAGAAGTTTCATGCTTTCTATCTAAAGCCAATAGTGATGAGTCTTTCCTATGGCATAAAAGAATATGCATGTAAACTTTAAGAACATGAATAAACTAATTAAACATGATTTGGTAAGTGGAATGCCAAAGAAAGAGTTTACAAGTGATGATTATTGTGTTGCATGCCTGAAAGGGAAGCAACATAAGGTATCTCACAAGCCTAAGGAAAGGAACTCCATCACTACTCCCTACACTTATTACATATGGATCTCTTTGGCCCCACCAGTGTAATGAGTTTAGGAAGGACCTCTTATTGTTTGGTGATCACAGATGACTTTACAAGATTCAATTGGGTTTTCTTTCTTAGAACTAAGGATGAGACCCCTGAGATTCTGAAGAATTTCATCTTAAAAATTGAGAATCAAAGTGATCACAAGGTCAAAACCATAAGATGTGATCAAGGGACTGAATTCAAGAATCAAATCCTAGATACATTTTGTGATGAAAAAGGTATTACAAGACAATATAGTGCTCCCAAGACTCCTCAGCAAAATGGTGTTGCTGAGAGGAGAAACAGGACACTAATTGAAGCTGCAAGAACTATGTTGTCTGACTCTAAACTGCCCATCACCTTCTGGGCAGAGGTAGTAAACACTGCTTGCTATGTGCAAAACAGAGTTTTAGTAGTTAAGACACATGGTAAGACTCCTTATGAACTTTGGCACAAGAGAAAACCTTTCATTGGCTTTCTAAGGTCATTTGGATGTCCTTGCACCATCTTGAATACCAAAGATCAAATTGCCACGTTTGTTGAGAAATCAGATGATGGACACTTAATTGGATACTCTTCCCAGGCTAAGGCTTATAGAGTATACAATCTCATAACTAGAATTGTTGAGGAGTCAGCCAATGTGACTTTCAATGAACACACACCCTGTGTAGCTGGTTCTGGTCCTGATTGGCTATTTGATCTTGATTTAGTTACCAACTGTTTTAACAAATCTTGTGAGAATGTTTCAGTATCTGCAGAAAATTTAAATACAGGTGATCCTGATCCAAGATTTGAGCTAAGAAGACCTTCAACTCATACATGTTCAGCTCCAGTTGGAACTACTTCAGCAAATGAGAGTTCTATCAGCACTACAATGACAAACTCAGCTGATACATCTGGGGTGCCTTCAAATTCCAGCTCAGAGGCTCCATAACCAGATAAAGATACCTCAATTGTGGAAGACAACAATGGTGATGGTGAAAGTGATTAAGAATTTTTTGATGCTAATAACCACACCATAGATGACAACACCAATGATGTCACACACTCATTGGATCAAGTCAATCTTGATAAGTGTGGTGATGTGGAGGATGAATCATCTATGCCAGATTTAAATTTCTCAAATTTAGATCTTTCTCAGCAACTTGCTGTGATCCCTCAGCTTAGGATCCACAAGTCTCACCCCACCACAACACATCATTGGAGATGTTGTCACAGGGGTAAGAACAAGAGGACAAACCCATGAAGCAAATGTTTGTCTTCACTCTTGTTTCTTATCCCAGATAGAGCCAAAGAAAGTTGATGAGGCTCTAAAGGATGGAAGTTGGGTTGAAGCTATGCAATAAGAGTTGCTTCAATTCAAAAGGCAAAAAGTTTGGAACCTTTGTCCTCTTCCTCATGGGAAGACTACCATTGGAACCAAATGGGTGTTTAGGAATAAGAAGGATGATAGAGGTATTATCATCAAGAACAAGGCAAGACTAGTTGTTCAAGGATACACACAAGAAGAAGGGATTGACTACACTGATGTTTTTGCTCCTGTAGCAAGACTAGAAGCTGGTAGAATATTCCTGGGATTTGCTGCATCCAAGAACTTCAAGGTCTTTCAACTTGATGCGAAGTGTGCTTTTCTGTATGGAGTGATTGATGAAGAGGTGTATGTCAAACAGCCACCTGATTTTGTAGACCCTTATCATCCTGATTATGTCTGTAAGCTTGACAAAGCTCTTTATGGGCTGCATCAGGCACCCAGGAAGTGGTATGAGACATTGTCTAAGTATCTTTGCAAACATGGATACAGGAGAGGTACTATTGATGGAACTCTCTTCATCAAAGGTCAGGGAAATGACATATTGCTAGTTCAAGTGTATGTAGATGACATCATCTTTGGTTCAACTAATCCAAAGCTCTGCAAAGACTTTGAGAAGCTGATGAAAGACAGATTTAAAATGAGTGCAATGGCAGAACTTAATTTCTTTCTGGGAATTCAAGTGAAGCAAGTTGAAGATGGTATCTTCATAAGTCAGTCAAAGTATGTTCAGGACATACTCAAGAGGTTCAACATGACTGATTGTAAGATTGCTAAGACACCCATAGCCAGAAACCACTCCCTTGGACCTGATCTTGAGGGGGAGTGTGTAGATGAACAATTATACCGGGCTATGATTGGGTCTCTTATGTATCTTACAGCTAGCAGGCCTGATATCATGTTTGCTACATGTATTTGTGCAAGATATCAAGCCAACCCTAAGTGTCTCACCTCATCACTGTCAAGAGGATTCTAAGATACCTCAAAGGTGCTTTAACACTTGGTTTATGGTATCCAAAGAATTCTGACTTCAATCTGTATGCTTATACAGATAGTGATTATGGTGGTTGCAACATGACTGCAAAGTCTACATCTGGGGAATGTCAATTCCTTGGTGGAAGGGTTGTCTCATGGGAATGCAAGAAACAATCCTGTGTGTCTGCATCAACTGCTGAGGCTGAATACATTGCTGCTGCAAGTTGTTGTGCTCAAGTGCTTTGGATTCAAAATCAGATGCTGGACTATGGATTTAACTTCAAGGAGACTCCTATCCACATAGACACCAATAGTGCTATCTCTATCACTGAGAACCCTGTGCAACACTCAAGGACCAAACACATCAATATCAAGTATCATTTAATAAGAGATAACTATGAAAATGGATTAATTAAACTAGTCAAAGTTCATACAGATGAACAATATGCTGATCTGTTTACAAAAGCTTTTGATGAACAGAGATTTAAATATCTAATATCAGCTATTGGGATGATTAACTTTGAGTAGATCTTTTCTTAAAACTAATTCTAATTAACTCTTAAAAATATGTGTGTCCTAAGTTGTCTAGTTCATCACTTTCATAAGCTCATGTTTTCTTTGGATAAAAAATCATTTTTTGAAGACTTTCCTTAGATTCTTGAAAATTTTCTAATCCTTCGGAAGATATATTTTTACCTTCGGAAGCAAATCATGTCTTCAAAATAAATAACTGTCTAAGAAATTTTACCTTCGGAAGAGGTTTCAATCTATCTTCCGAAGCTTAAATACTTGTCTCAGACACTTATTTGTTTTAAAGGACTTTTTCCTTCTGCAGCAAAATTAACTCTCGAAAGCTTTGTTGTTTTATATACAAAGCATTCAAGTTTTTATTTCTCTTCCGAAGCAAAATTTTCAAGATTCTCAGGAAATTCTTCCGAAGTCATTTTCGCTTCGGAAGCTTTTTCATTAAAAAAAACTTCCGAAGATAATTTACCTTGGGAAGCTTTTCGAATTTCAAGAAAAATACTTTTTGAGCAAAAGTAAATTACTTTTTCAGAGGTGGGACCGACATTCGGATTTCAAAGTTTATCCTCTGTCATTAACTTTGGTTCAAATCCTTTTCACATAAATACCCAACGGTTCCCCCTCTCCCTCACTATCTTCTTCAATTCTACTATTCCTCAAACCTAATTCCCAAACCGCCTTGCTTTTCACCTTTCTTCATCCCTAAGCTTCTCAAATGGCCAACCTTAACCGCAGAAACAACCCAGATTTCTCCATGCAACTTCACAGGCAACACAACCAGGTTGCTCTGTTAAGCTCTTAGAAAGATGATAGTTTCTCAGAGATTTGCCATTTCTTAGCTCTATCTAATTACTTCACCTCCCTAACCATTGATCCTACTCTCTATCAGGATCATCTGCTTGAATTTTGGAAGACCTGCCAAGAGGTCATTATGGATGGGGAGAAAGCACTGTCTGCCACAGTGCAAGGGAGGACAATCTTCATCACTCCAGCCATCATCAACACTCACTTGTAGCTGGATGATGAAGAAGGTGAGTTGTCCTTTCCAAAGGAAGCTGTCAATCATTCCTTTGAGCAGATAAGCTATGAGGGAGATTTCTCTATAAAGACCTTCAGGAAAGGGAAGGTCTCATCCCAGTGGAAATACTTACTCCATGTGGTTATCCAAAGCTTGTCAAATAAGCATGGATGGTGGGACCAGATTCCTGAGGATCTCTCCTTCATAGTGCATGGAATGGTTCAAGGGGTCAAGTTCAGGTACTCTCAATTTGTCTATACAAATTTGCTTGCTAACTTGGACTCCTTAGAGTATTATATGTTTCCTAGAAATGTTCAACACATTCTCAACTGTGAACTGGGCTCACAGTTGAGGGAAACAGATAATATTCTTAAATTGGGACAGATGAAGCCTTGCATCTTTAAAATCATGAAGAAGCCAACTGTAGGCTTCTCAAGGGTAGAAACATCCCTCGTCCCCAAAATGTTAGAGCTCATTGCTCACGGTGACAACCTAGCAACACAAGCTAGTGTTGAACCCACACCTTCTACCTCTCTACCACCAAAAAGGCCACAAGTAACCCTCACCTACCAAAGAAAATCCAAACAAACCCCTGCTCAAGCTATTGAGTCTGTGCAGGTCCCCATATACTCACCTATACAAAAGGAAGTGGACACTAGAGCACCTACTCCCCTGAGGAGCAAACCACTCCCATCTCTTCAACTATCAGGGCTAAGGTTCCTCATGCTCATCCTGATGAGCTCACAAGCCCAACTGCCTTAAGCCTTCACTCTGAGTCTCAAAACTCAAGTGAACAACCTTCATAGGACAGTTACCATCCCCAGCCTTTAGATCTAAATCATCCCATTCCAAACCTTTCATTCTATACTGATGAAGACTTAGGTTTCAGTGAGTATCATGAGTCTCTCTTCTCTTCCCCTACTCAAAGAGAGATGAGTACTCCTGAGTCTCCTCAGTCTAGCCCACATCAGTCACCCATAACTGAGGTGGATACTTCTGAACCTGTTCAGGATATCCATATGGAAGAGGCTCTCACTTTTGCAAGTGATTACATTACTAAGACCTCAACCATGGCAACTCAGCCCATTGACATCTCAACTGAGAATGTCAATGAGCAG
Source organism: Flaveria ramosissima (assembly GCA_025215565.1). Taxonomy (NCBI): domain Eukaryota; kingdom Viridiplantae; phylum Streptophyta; class Magnoliopsida; order Asterales; family Asteraceae; genus Flaveria; species Flaveria ramosissima. The sequence goes on along the minus strand of CM046034.1, from coordinate 48,369,487 downwards.
AGGAAATCCAGCAGCCAAGAACCTGAAGCTGGTGGTGAGAGAGATGACTTTGGTCCAATCATCTCATCCCCCAATGATTCTTCTGATGAAGAAGAGGGGAATCTGAGATTAAAGGTGCAAAAACTGTCAAAAACATGCTCCTATTTAGTCTCTAAGGTTAGTCACCTTGAATCTCAGGTGACTACCCTTCACAACAGGGTCAATGATCAACAAGTTGAGATATCTTATCTTAGGGAAAAACTAGCTGGGAGACCTTTAAGAAAAATTCAACCAGGAACACAAGAACCTATGAATGTGGTTGACCTAACCTCTAGCTCACCTATGCAAGAGGGTGATGCTACCAAAAAGAGGGAGAAAGTCATTACAGACACAGAACCTGGGAGTTGTTCTGAGAGTATGGACATTGAGGACTCACCATACTCACTTGCAATTGTGCATACTCAGCAACTTCCTCAAGTTCACATTAATGTGGACTCTATAGACTCTATCATCAGGAGTCTCTTTGAGGAAGGTATACCAAGGGCTGTGTCATCTCCACCTCAAGGAACTTCAAACTACATCATTGGGTGGAGGTATGATGCTGATAGAAGAGCCCTCATTATTCACAGAGTTCAAGGGCAACAAGAAGTATTTGATTTTTAAACCTTGAACTACTATGAAGGTCTTGATCTGGTCAACATGCCACTTGTCAATCCAAGCAAATCAAGACAAGCTGACAGGTTGGCACTCAGAATTCAAGATAGAATTACGGAAGAGTTCAGCCTAAGAAGGAGACAAAGGCAATCAGGTAATGTCATTGGTCAACTGGATGCTGAGGCAGACCCTAAGATTAGCTTCAAAGGGAAAACCTTGGCTGAAGGCCCAGTGATAGAGCCTGAGAGCCCTGTCACACCAACAACTGCTTCAGAAATTCATTCCCTTGGTGAAACACCTGCTGGTGAAGGTGTCTCACAACCTCTCTCTGGCCAGAGCTTGGATGCTACACCAAGCAATGAAGGCCAAACCTCTATCCATCCTGAGTCACAAAGGTCTGTGGGTGACAAAGGGAAAAGGATTTTGACTCCTGAGGAGATTGAGGAGGAAGAGAGAGAGAGAGGAAAAGGAAGCTAAGGGGAGAAAGTTCCTCTGGGTCTTTAGGTTTTATGCAAGCAATCAGGGCTGCCCCCAGACAAAATACTCAAGATGATGAGTTAAGGGCAGTCAGAATTACTTACCTGCAGACCAGGAACTATGACATAGATGAGATTATATCTCTCCCCTTAGAGCAACTAAATGAACTGGCTGACATGGAAGTGTCAAAAGAGATGAAAGAAAAAGAGGATGCAAGGTTACTTCTCCAATTCAAAGAGGAGAAGAGACAGAAAAGACTCTACAAGCATGATTCTACTCTCTTCCCAGTTCAAGAAAGTCCTGTGCAAGAGGCTATGTCATCTACATAAGAACCTCAGGAAGATAAAGAAACAGACAGACAAAACATGATCAACTACCTGAGTGCCACAGGTCTCTACCAGGCATCTGCACTTCTTCCCTTGTCCTTTGAGTACATTGAGTTTGAGTATCTCAAACAGCTTGAACTTCAAGTGCTCAAAGAACAAAAAGCTACAAAGAGAAAGATGAGGGAAGAGGCTGCAAAGTCAAGAGCTATCATCCAAAAGAGTATGAAGAAGTCTGCTGACAAACAAAGAATGATGAGCTTCTTGAAGCTGTATGGATTCTCTGGAAAGAGACTTGGCCCTATGTCTCTATCCACAATGGATGAGCATATCAGGGTAATCAAGCAGAAGATCAAGAGTGGAGAGCTGATTGACTTACACTCTCTTCCAAGTCAAGTCCCACCTGAAGTGGAGGTTAAGGTTGAACAACCTGAGACAACACAACCCGGACCTCCTGCTGAACCTCAGCAAGCTTCATCTTCTGATCCACAGCAGGGTCAAACTCCCTCTCCTTCTGAACCTGTGAGGGAGGAACACCCAACTGAGAAAGACAAGGTTGATCAACAAGATGCTGCAGACCAGTCTTCTCAGTTAAAGTCCTCTAAGAGGAAGAAGAGGATGGCTTCTAAACCAAAGTCTAAAAAGAAGAAGCCTGAATCATCTACCTCTACACCTCAGGCTGAGTCAGATCAACCTGAGGAAATGCATAAAGAGGCAGCCCAACCAACTCCAATTCAAGTGGCTCCTCTTGCAGCTGAGACACCCATTTTATCCTGGACCTTTACTACTAATCCAGAGAGATGGCATGTGATCAGAGATCAAGGTGTTGAGAATGTCTATACATGGCAAGACATAATCAACTTACCTCTGCATGATCTCTTTGAGATGAGAAGATACTATGAGAGTCTGAATGATCCTGACCATCTAATGAAGAAGGGTATGGTCATCATTGTGCTGAAGACTACAAACATCTGAAGATCTTTTAAATATTTTGGTAGCATCAGCCTAGGGGGAGTTTGTAAGGATTCCTATAAGTCCGGTGCAGCCAAAACATCCAAAGTCTCTCTGCAAGCAAATGCACTAAAGAACTGAAGTAGAGATGCTTCGGAAGTTTTACACCATGCACTAGAAATATTCTAAGTGTAAAATCTTCCAAAGCCAAGACCAATATCTTCCGAAGCCAAAAGTGAAGTCTTTCGAAGCTTCAAAGACAAAGTCTTCCAAAGCCAAATAGTGAAGACATATTTCTTCCGAAGGCTTTCAGATATATGCCTTTATCTGATGTACTTTACCATAAAGTTGGACCACATTTCCGCTGCAACTCTGTAAAATCATCAACTTACATGAGTTGGTGAAAGGTCCATGCTTTTGGTAACTGTACATTGAGGTCTTGAGTCCATGCTTTCTACTTTATGTACTTTTATCATTTTTTGTAATATATTAGGATGTGAGCTATGGCATGTCATAGTCACAAGTCAAAAGGCAGATATGCCTTTTGACTATACAATTGATTTTGTTTGTGTCTAGTCAATTGTATCCAGCTGGCTTTCAAAGTATAGCCGGCTGTAGGTTGTAGTATAAGTATTCCATGTTCTAGTATCTTTCTTTATGCTTTGTAACACTTGTAATAGAACTTGAGAAAGCAATATACTGCATCCTTGAAACCCAATCTCTTGTGTTCTCTTGTCCTGTCTCTTCTTATTACTTGTGTTCTTAGTATCATTCTTGTGGTTAATCCAGTTTACTGTTTGATTAAAGTTTGGTTAATCTCCTCTTTGTGTTGTTGTGTTGTAAGTGACCACCCTTCACCAGTCCTGCAGTTTCTTACTCTTTGAAATTACAAGACTGGTCCAAAACTTTAACAAACGTAACGTTCTTAATCCCTAAATTAGATGGACGTTAATTTTTTCTGTTAAGTACATATAAAATGATTGAAATACCCTTAATGATAAAAATTAACATATTAAATTAGTGGTCATATTTCTATTTTACCACATCACTTCCAACTCATGTCACCCACCCCCTTAAAAGTCAAACTCTCTTTCCCATATGAACGCAATCACCGGTTGTCTTCTCCGGTCACCATCATCACTCCAGCCAGTCTTCTCCGGGCACCCGTTTTGTCTTCTCTGACAACACCATCAACTTCCAACTAATGCTCTAGTTTTCCCGGTAAGGCCCACACTAGCGCTCGTAACCATCTAAATCGTCCAGATCTATGGAGACCCAAACTTGAGTAGAATGATTGGCGACCCCTTGAAAATCGTTGTTGCAACCATTGCTTGAGACCTACCATAACATCATCAAAAATGAAAAGAATGTTGAATTCGGGTTGGGTATTGTTTAAATTTGATTATTAGTTGGTTTTGGTTGGTTTAGATGGTGGTGATGGAATGAATATAGAGAAAGGTGTGAGTGTGGATAAGGAAGATGGTGTTAAGTTTGATGATGCTAATGAGAGTAAAGATGATGATGATGATGACAATGGTGGGTATCAAAATCAAAGTGTTGCAACAGGAAACAATTAGGGGCGGGAATGGTGGTGGTCCGGTGCAACTTAGGCTCATGCTGAAAACAAAATCGATGGTAGGGGCGGTGTGATTCAAGTGGACAGAAGTGGCAGCAAGGACAGCAGACTTGATGAGGCGGCGTCGGTGATACTGGTGGTGGTGGATGGCATTCCGGCGGAGGAAGAGAGAGACACAGGGAGAAGGGGTGGCCTATGTATTATTTTTTATTTAAAAATATAGTCTTTTAGTTATAAGATTTTTGTATTTTCTTTTCTTTTTCAGGGGTAGTATGGTCATTTTTAAAAAAAGTTAACTGAATAATAAACGTCCACCCAACTCAGGGACTACGAATGTTACGTTTGTGAGAAGCTTTGGACCAACCTTGTAATTTCAAAGAGTTGGGAATCAAAAGTGAAATCAGAGCGTACCACAGGTATCATCCGTGTAATTAAGTATTATTTTTGTTGTACATCAATACCAATTGTTTCTTTAGCCTATTCATTAATACTTGTACTAGGTTAGTATCCCGTGTATTACACGGGTTGAGTAAATAAAATATTAAATAGTTATTAATAAAAATTAATAAATTATAAAACGGTCTTTTGATATAATATATGATTAACATTACGTACGAGTGATAAAATAACACAATCATATTTTAAACTTTTCTTAATTTTTTTAAATGGTATTTGAATAAATAGTTTCAAAACAAACTATTTTTAAAAAAGTGCCATTTTTAATAATTTATTTATTATAATTTTGAAATTTAATTACTTTGTTTCATAAGAATTTTATTTTTAAATGCCACAGGTTTTAAAATATATTGTGTTTTTTAAAAGTTTAACTTTTTTGAAAAAAATTCTTATTTTATAAAAAACATTTATTTCTTTACGAATTACATTTGTGGAAAGATCTCTTTTAGTAAAATATATATATGTAATATGAAAAAAATTAAATAATATCATTTGTAGTTAGTGATATTTATTAGGAGAGAGAAGCGAAAAATAGAACTAAGTTGCTCTATAATTGTGACAAGTGGCATATAAAATCCTTATTTTATTAATATTGATAGATTTGTGAGGGAGTTGTTACGGTTTCTATTCTTAGCCGATGTTTCTCCCAGTCAGTTTGTTTACTATTTTTATCTTTTTTACCTTTTTGTTAATTTATTATTTAAGTGTAGCTTTAATAGTGATGCAGTTGTACATTTTACCCCTTCATATTACGCATATGATTCATCTTTCTGATTTATTTCTTTACCTACTCATATCCCCTCTTTGTCTCTTTCTTCTCACTATATTTATTTTATTGAAACTTTATCCTTTTAACTTTACTTCAAAAAAAAATTATCAAAAACAAAAATATTTTTATCCATTATTAGTAAGAAAAAATAACTTTCCACTAAAAGAATCATTTTGGTAAATATTTTTGAAAACACTTATTTTGTTAAATTAGTTTTCTACCGACCCTACTTCGAAAAAAAACTTATTATAAAGGGGATTTGTGATGGTTTCAAAATATAACCCTAAAATAGATTTCAAGTTATAGTTAAATGTTTTTCCCACCCAAGAACAAGATTGACTCTATCCATACCAAATATATAATATAATGAGTTTTTACAGGTTGTATTACACTAAAATTATGAATTTAAACGTGTTGGATTCTTGCTTATTCAAACAAGCAATTAAAAGTTTCCTAACTCACTCGTCCTATGCAAATGAGATGAAACCCCATACGTATCTTGTATTCCAAAACGATTTTATATATTTCATCAAATCAAGGGTCTTAATAATCAATTCAGGGTTTTGATTTCCTCAAATAATGATATCAATTTTCAAATAGAAAGATGAACCATTCATATCCTTTTCAATTTACAAGCATATCATGGTTTCGATTTACCACAAAATCATGTTATGTTTCAAGTTCAACTCACTGATCCTTTTACGCCTTCATTGATCTATTTAATATCATTCACACCTCAAGTTTTAAATCACAACAGCTTTTCTGCAAAGTCTCAATTCAATGCTCATATATACAAATCTCAAGTGCAACAGCAAAAGTGGTTAGTAATATTCAAGGATTTCGATTTTGATTTCAAGATAACTTTAGTATTTTGGTTTTTTTACATCAATTTGACTGATTTATGTTTTTGTTTATAAAAGCATGAAACTTTGATTTAATTTTAATTGATGTAAGCATGAAACTTATTTATGTGTTTGGTCAACAAAAAGAGAAAATTACATAATGGTCCCTGTGTTTTAATCAAATTGCATGTTTGGTTCTAAAACTTAAAAATTACAAAAATATTCCAAACTTTTATGTAATTATTGCATGTTTGGTCCCTGACATCAATTCAAGTTTTATGTTGCATTATCTCGAGTTACAATTAGACATGAATTAAAATTATTAATCTTAGACAATAATGGTAAAATTACAAAAACAACATCAAATTTTGTATATAAAGAAGTTTTCGGATGTTTATGTATGTTCTCATGTTTAATATAATTTGTTTATTACCTAAAGTTCTTATTTATAAGTTCATTTTATTTCATATTATACACTATTTATACTTGTAAACATTGATAACGAAAAGCTATTAATATTAGATATAGATGATTTTAAAAAATAAAACAAAAACTCGATATAGTATTAGTAATAATATTATGACTTACGGACCTTTCTAATTAAAAATAATTTTTAATTATTGAACCCGTGTATTACACGGGTCTTTAGTCTAGTTGGTATATATTGAAAAAAAGAACATTATTTGACATTTTACATTTTAATATATTTTAATTAGCTGTAAACATATATTGTTTCTCTCCATAACTTTTAATATATATATTTATTTATAAAACTTTGTATATGTCACCGTGACATGCATTTTTTTTTCTACGTTTTGATATAGACATATTCTTTAGAACCAAGTTAGATTACATATAATACATTCTTTATTTTATTAAATTATCTACAATTCAATTCTTTAAAAGTTTTATTATATAATGTCTAATAAAATTTCAAATAGCCTGTTGATATGCACTTACGACTAGACATTAATTTTATTAAAAATCAAGCTACGTCAACGCTCACCAGGTTCAGCAGATACATATAGAACATGTATACTGCTTAATAAAAACTTTGTAAGAATAGCACAACAACATGCTTTTTAATAATTTAACGCTCGTCTTCACAACCACAAAAGGAAAAAAGCTCCTGCAACCTAAAATTCAACAATCATTTTAACCATTCCCAAACTAGTGAAGTTTGAAAACTTATTTACCAAAATGGTGAACTTTGAAAAATATTTACCAAAATGTTGTTGTTTTGAAAACTTTATTATTTTTCAATCTTAATTTAATTGACTACTTAAAAATTTATTTTTTATTGGCTACCTAATTATCCTTTAAAGTTTTTTTTATTCTTTTAAGAAAGATATGCTTAAAGTTTTAGATATATATTTTAAATATAAATTTTTTAATGTTTTTAAGATTTTTTAAGTTTTCAAGAATTTTTTTCTTTTACTTTATTTAAAAATGTATTCTAAAAATGACTTTATAAAATTTTTAGTTATTACATAAAGTCTAATAATAAGTCGGTTTCTAATGATAACCATTCCAGACCAACAATAAAAAAAATCAAAAAAAATATATAAAAGACAACGTAACATTAACTTTTATATGACTCTATGTTATAAGTATATTGTTATTGTAGCAACTAACTTATTATTATTAGAATATATATAATAACTAAACATTTTGTAAAGTCATTTTTAGAATACATTTTCTAAATAAAGTAAAATAAATAAAATTCTTGAAAACTTAAAAAAAATTACAAACTTTAAAAAATGTTCTATTTAAAATATATATTTACAAATTTAAGATATCATCCCTAAAAGAATAAAAAAACTTTAAAAGATAATTAGGTAGCGAATAAAATAAATAAATTTTTAAGTAGACAATTAAATTAAAAGTGAGAAACAATAAAGTTTTCAAAACTACACTATTTTGATAAATATTTTTCAAAGTACACCATTTTGATAAATAAGTTTTCAAAATACACTAGTTTAGAGAACAAACTCAGTTATTTTGTAACTCCCAACTTTTTGTTTGAGGATGCACAACTTATATGTAATAGGTATGTGAATACTATAGCAAATACATTTTTTATTTTTTTTATTTTGTGCACATACAAATATTTTCTCCGCCCCACATGAGAGAATTCAAATAGTTGTTGATTAAAAGTGATATGGGAGAGGAATGTGAAGTAGATGATAAAGCTAGGTGAATTTGGTTTTTGATTGGAAACAACTAGATATTTAGGAAAAAATCATATCTTTCATGTAGAATTAGTATCCACAAAGTTTTAGTTTGAGAGTACATTAATCGCCAGACTAAGTGCATTAAAACACAAGGGAATGCCATGGGCTATCATCTTATCGGTGTTATGAAGTTAATTTGTTATTGTAGCTAATGATTATAATACATATGGAATAGATATATTTTATATATTTATAACTTTACTAAAATTAATAAAGAAATGTATATAGTTTAGCTTAAGTGAATTTGATATCATAACAATTTTATCATTAGCTATAGTTTAAGTAGACTTAATATCATTACAATTTTATTATTACCTATAGTTTAAGTAGATTAAATCCTATAGCAATTTTATTATTACCAACTTAATATTTTAACTTCGCAATGTCTTGTAAAATCTCCTTTTCTTCGGGTAAAGCCAACTATAATTTATTGAATTTCGAATATCCAATTTTATTAAACTTCAAAATTGAAATATTTGAAAAACTCTTATGAAAATTAGATTTCAAGATTGATGATATATCCTATTATTATTTTAATGAGTAAATAAACTATCTATTTCTATGCTACTATATAATACATTTTAAGAGGAAAAATAATAATCTTACTAAACTTGTAAGACGTCTAATACAATATTAAGCATAGAGTATACGTGACATATGCAATAGTTCTATTTTTACCCTATTTAATAAACTCTTTTAATTAATACACTATTTAATACACTTTATAATACATTATTTAATAATATTATATTATTTAATTCAATACATTAAGTATTATCTTATATGTAATACTTGAAAATGATTTTTAAACTTAATAAGTACTATTTAAATAATTAATTATACAACTAATATTTATAATAACTAATAGTCATATATTCTAAGTGTATTTTGGGTAGTCGATTATTTTAGTATATATATAACTAAATTTGTTAGTAAATGACATATTATTTAATATGTCTTAAAAATATAATAATATTAATAGTTATGATTATATTTTTAAAAGGTAACAACAAAAACAACAATATTTTGTTAACATTTAATACTGTATTTTTGTCATGTTATTCATCTATAACATTCTAATAATAACATATCATTAATTATGATACAATCTTCAACACCTTAAGATAGTTTTTATTCAAATACTACGGTACCGTTAAAGGGGGTCAATACAACAGTTTCATAATGAGTAGAGACTAAGAACACTTAATAGATCAAATAGGAAACCGGGTTTTTTGTTTATGATACTAAGAACACAAGTAAATATGAGATGGAAAAAAACAAAAACAAGATAGCATTTGGTTTTCAAGAATACTGTATATTGCTCTCAACTTTTATTACAAGTGTTACAAAGCATAAAAATAAATACAAGTACTTGAGACACTTTATACTACATCATATATCTATACTTTGAAAGCCAACTGGATACACAAATCTAGACAACAAGATCAATGTATAGTCAAAAGGCAGATTGTCTTTTGACTTGTCACTATGACATGCTAGAGCTCACAATCCTAATATATTATAAAAAGAATAAAAGGTACAAAAGTATAAAGTTACAGACCAATGATCTTAATGTACAACTGACAAAAGTATAGACCTTTTCTCCAACTTATCTAAGTTGTTCAGATTTTGTCAAAAGGTGATCAGAAAAAGCATGTCTTCTCTGTCTTTGGAAAAAATCAGTCTTTGGCTTCAGAATACTTTGTCTCTGAAGCTTAGGAAGACTTCATATTTGGCTTCGAAAGATTTTACACTTTGCTTATTTTCCTTTGAGTTGTGTAAAACTTTCAAAGTAATTTTACTATGTACTTAATACATGCATGTTGAGAGATCTTTGTTTGTTTTGGTTACATCAGCCTTTAAGTGTAAACCTTACAAAATCTCCCAAGGCTGATGCTACCAAAACAAAAGAGATTACTTATCTATTGACAGTCCTCATCAGGATCAAGACCATCTCTTTCTTCATCATTTGGTTGGGATCCCTAAGACTCTTATAGTATCTCCTCATGTCATAAAGATCATGTAGAAGAAGATCAAGTATGTCTTGCCTGAAGTAGACGTCTTGGCCTCCTTGATCTCTTAAGGCATACCATCTGTTCAGATTAGTAGCAAAGGTCCAGGACAAGACATGTCTCCAAACAGCAAGAGGCTCTTTATTGGTTGGACTTGATTGAGTAACCTCTACTTAAGTAACCTCAGGATGCTTTGACTCATCTTGAGATGTAGAGGTGGATGCCTTGGACTTCTTCTTCTTCTTAATATCCCTCTTCATGGCTATCATTTTCTTCCTCTTTCCAGATTTTAAATGATAAGACTGTCCTTCAGCACCATGTTGTTCTTGTGTGTATTTCTCAGTTGGGTCCTTTCCCTTACAGGTTCAAAAGGAGAGGTGTCATCACCTTGCTATGGATGAGAATATGAAGTTGGATGTGGTCAGGCAATAGGTCCAGGTTGTGTTTTCTCTTGTTGTTCAACCTTGACCTCAACTTTAGCTACAGTCTGACTTGGTGGAGAATGCAAGTTAATGAGCTAACCCTTTTTAATCTTCTTCTTGATCACCCTAATATGCTCATTCATAGCTGATAGAGACATTGCACTAAGCATTCTTCCGGAGAATCAATACAACTTCAAGAAGCTCATCATCCTCTGTCTATCAGCAGACTTCTTTGGAATCTTTTGGATAATGGCCCTTGACTTTGCAGGTTCTACCATCATCTTTCTCTTAGCAGCCTTTTGTTCCTTCATTACTTGTAGCTCATGCTGCTTGAGGTACTCAAATTCTATATATTCATAGGATAAGGAAACAAGTACAATTGCCTGATAGAGGCATGTGGCACTCAGGTAGTTGATCATATTTTGTCTATCTGCTTCTTTGCCTACCTAAGGTTGTTACTCAATTTCTGCAGCCTCTGTCTCATGGCTTTGTTGAACTAGGGAGAGATTAGAAGCATGCTTGTAGAGTTTCTTTATTCTCCTTTCTTTAATCTTGAGGAACAGTTTTGTATCCTCTTCTTCCTTACTCTCTTTTTACAGCTTAGTGTCAGTTAGTTCATATAACTCTGACAGGGAAAAGAGATAAGTTCATCAATGTTGTAGTTTCTGGTCGCCAAGTAGTTCCATCTAGCTGCCCTTAACTCATCATCTTGATTGTTGGCCTGGGGACAACACTAATTACAGCTTCCAAGAAGCCTGGGGATCCATTTGAACTCTCTCCCTTTAACTTCCTCTTCCTCTCTTTCTTCTCCTCCTTGATCTCCTGAGGAGTCAACTTCCTTTTCTCTTTGTCACCTACAGGCTTTAGTGACTCAAAGTAAAGAGAGCTTTGTCCTTTATTGCTTGGTTCAACACTTGAGCTTTGGCTAGAGAGAGGTTGTGAAGCATATTCACTAGTTGGTGGCTCACTGAGGGTAATGGGTGCTGAAGCAATTCTTTTCTCTAGGTTCACAGACTCAACTACTGGGCATGCAGTCAAGGTTTCCCCGTTGAAGCACCTCAACATCCAGTTAACCAACAATAATACATGCTAGCCTCTATCTATATAATTTGGTTCTCAATTTGAACTCTTCCAACACCCTATCTTGAATCCTATTAGCTAACCTTCCAGCTACCTATTTTGACTTGTGTTGGCAAGTGGAAGATCAACTAGATAGGTGTTCTCATAGAATCTCAGGTTGGAAAAATTAAATATTTTCTGTTGTCCCTTAGACCTAGATTACCAGGGCTCTTCTATTAGTGTCATACCTCCATCCCATAATTAGATTCCTAGTATAATGAGATGGGGTATGCCTAACCCTTGGAATACCCTCCTCAAACAAACTTTATATGAGTGAGTCCACATCACTGTGGACTTGAGGAGGTTGCTGAGCATGGACAACTGCAAGTGAGGTTAGTGAATCCTCTATATCTATACTCTGAGAAGAACTCCTAGGTTTTGTGATTGCAGGTTGGACTTTCTCCCCTTTTTTAGTTGCATCACCCTCTTGCATAGGGAAGCTATAGGTTAGGTCCACCACATTCACAAGTTCTTGTGGCCCTGGTTGAGGCCTCCTAAGTGGTCTCTCAGCTAACTTGCCCTTGAGATCGGTGATCTCAAGTTGCTGGTCATTGATCCTTTTTTGCAAGTTAGTGACCTGAGATTCTAGGTGACTAACCTTTGAGACTAAATAGGTGCAAGTTTTAGTCAGATTGCCTTTAGTTTCAGACTCCCTCATCTTCATTAGAAGGATCACAAGGGGATTAGAGAGCATGAACAAAGTCTTCTTCCTCATCACCAGCACTAAGTTCTTGACTGCTAGAATTCCCCTGCACCGTGACAACTTCAGTTGTAGTGTCGATGGGCTGGGTTGCCATAGTTGAGGTCTTAGAGATGTAACCACTTGTAGAAGTGAGAGCCTCTTCCATATGAACCTCCTAAACAGGTTTAGGGATATTCACCTCGGTTGTAGGTGGATGATGTGTTTAGACATGGGTGAGTCAGGAGCACTCATATCTCCTTGAGCAAGGGTGGAGAAGAGAGACTCATGATACACATTGAATCCTATGTCTTTATCATCATAGAATTCAAGGTTGGGTATGGGTTGATTGAGGTTTAGAGGCTGGGGATGGTAGCTTTTCCTTGAAGGTTGGTCACTAGAGTTTTGAGAATTTGAGTGAAGGCTTAAGGTTGGTGTTGGTGTAGTGAGCTCATCAAGATGAGCATAAGGAACCTCAACACCGATCCTTGAAGTGATGGGAGTGGTTTGCTCCTCAGGAGAAGTAGGAGCTCTAGTGTTCACTTCCTCCTGCATGGGTTCGGATATGGGATCCTGCACAACCTGAGTAGGTTGTGTAGGGGTTCGTTTGGATTTTCTAGACTAGGTGATGGTTATTTGAGGCTATGTGGGTGGTTCAGATATAGAGGGTGTGGGTTAAACACTAGCTGGTGCTGCTACGTTGTCACCCTGAGAAGCCCACCAGTAGGCTTTCTCATTGTATTAAAGATGCCAGCCTTCATCTCTCCCATTTTAAGAACATTACATGTTCCCCTTAACTATGAGTCCAGTTCACAGTTAAGAATGTATTGAACATATCTAGGGAACATATAATATTCTAAGGAGTCTAAGTTTGCAAGAAAATTTGTATACACAAATTGAGAGTACCTGAACTTGACACCTTGAACCATGCCATGCACTATATAGTAAAGTCTTCTACAATTTGATCCCAGCCTTTATGTTTGTTTGATAAACAATGAATGACCACATGGAGGAGGTACTTCCACTAGGAGGAGACATTCCCTTTCTAAAGGTTCTTACTGAGTAATCACCTTCATAGCCCATATGCCTAAAGGACTGGTTCACAATAGATTTTGGGAAGGACAAGTCGCCTTCTTCATCATTCAACCTAAGATGGGTGTTAATTGTGGCTGGTGTGATAAAAATTACCCTCCCCTACACTATGGGAGATGGTGCCTTCTCCCCATCCACAATGACCTCTTGCCAGGTTCTCAAGAACTATAAAAGTTGATCTTCGTATAATGAAGGATCTATGGTGAGGGGGGTGAAGTAGTTTGATAGAGTCAAGAAATGACAAACATCTGAGAAACCAAGATGTTTCTCAGATGATATAAGAGCAACCTGATTGTGTTGAATGTGTAAATGCATGGAAAAATCTGGTTGGTTTCTTGGATCAGGCTTGGCCATTTATGAGTAACTTTGTGATGAAGAAAGGTATGAACAAAGGCGTTTATAGGTGAATGTAGGTTAAAGAGATTTGCAGATGAAGAGGAAAGTGAAAGAGGAGGAACCATTAAAGGTGTATATATATGAAATGGATTTGAGATAAAGTTAATGTAAAAATATAAATTTTGAAATCCGGATGTCGGTCCCACCTCTGAAAAAGTGCCCAAAATGAAAGTTTTCTTGAAAGTCAAAAATCTTTCGAAGGTAATTTGTCTTCGGAAGCTGTATAAAAACTTCCGAAGCCAATTTGACTTCGGAAGATATTACAAAGCTTAATGGAAATATTTGCTTCAGAAGAAACATACTTAGAGTATTTTTACTTCAGAGACATATATGGTTTCGGAAGAGATTAAAACTAAGAGGTTCTATTCATAAGAGAATAACTCTTCCGAGGCTTAATTTCTTTCGAAAGAGAATTGTCTTTCAAAAAGATACTTAGAAGCATATTTAAGCTTCGGAAGATATATTAGAATTTCTTCCGAAGGTAAATGTCTTACAAGTAGTTATTGGTTTTGAAGACATAATGTTCTTCCGAACACAACTTAATGTCTTCCAAGAGAAAATATGTCTAAAATTTCCAAAATTCTAAGGAATTTCATTTGAATTTTTTTAATTCCAAATTAAATTGGGCTTATGTAGGTGATGATACAGACAACTTAGGACACACATATTTAAAAATAATCTTGAGTTTATTTTAAGAAAATCTACTTAAAGTTAATCATCCTAATAGCTGATACAAGATATTTAAATCTATGTTTATCAAAAGCCTTTGTGAACAGATCATCATATTGTTCATTTGTGTTAACTTTGACTAGTTTTATCAATCATTTTTCAAAATTATCTCTAATCAAATGATACCTGATGTTGATGTGTTTTGTCCTTAAGTGCTACATAGGGTTCTCTATGTTAGAGATGGCACTGTTGTTGTCTGTGTGGATAGGAGTCTATTTGAAGTTGAATCCATAGTCCAACATCTAATTCTTAATCCAAAGTACTTGAGCACAACAACTAGCAGCAACAGTGTATTTAGCTTTAGCAGTTGATGCAGACATACAGACTTATTTCTTGCATCGCCATGCGACTATCCTTCCACCAAGAAATTGACATCCCCCAGATGTAGACTTTGTAGTCATGTTGCAGCCACCATATTCACTATCTGTGTAGGCATACAGATTGAAGTAAGAATTATTTGGATACCAAAGGCCTAGTTTTGGAGCACCTTTGAGATATCTAAGAATCCTCTTGACAACAATTAGGTGTGACATTTTAAAAAAAGGCTTGATATCTTGCATAAATGCATGTGGCAAACATGATGTCAAGCTTGCTGGCTGTGAGGTACATAAGAGACCCAATCATAGTTGTTGGATCAAGTAAGAATGGTGCAACCAAAACAAACACTTAGAATATTGTTGGTACAACTAAGAAGGAACTTCCGAAGGCAAAAGCTTAACTTCCGAAGGTCAAGGCTGAAAGAACTTCCAAAGAGGAACTCTAACTTCTGAAGACAAATTCTTCCTTCTTCCGAAGTTCAACATTTAGAAGATTCCAAGACAATGACTTCCGAAGCATGAAGTCTTGAAGATCATCACAAGCCTCGAAAGAAGTAGACTCTTCCGAAGTATAAGTGGCTTTGGAAGAACAAGTTTTTCCGAAGCCAATTAACCTTCGGAAGAACCTACTATGAACTAATGGACATAAGTATGCTCTTTCTGACAAGCCGTTGTAATCTCTGATATACTGCATGGTACTTTCCCTTGCCCATGTAGTTGACCATACTTTATTCCATTGCTCATTCCTTATCAATTAGTACAGTTACCAACTTTAATTGGTGACAAAATGTAAGTCATTGACATGTCATGACTACCAAATCTTAGATAGTATTTTATCTTAGATACCTCACTTCTAGCAATGTAGTATTTGTTTAGTAGTAAATTTCCAGCTGGTATCAAAGTATAACCGGCTGTATATTGTAGTATATATAGTTTCTCATTGTAACTCAGTTTGTATGCTTGTAAGAGTCTTGTTATACTTTGAGTTGAGATGTAATATATACAAGTATTTTGAAAAACCTATCTTCTTGTGTTTGCTTACTTAGTATATTATTATCAACTCTTAAAGGGATTCTGCATCATCAAACCGAGTGTGACTTAGTGAGTTCGAGAGATAACATTTGTGTTGAGTGACAAAACTTGATCCTGCAATTGGTATCAGAGCTTTTTAGGCTCTTAATTGTGAGATCTTACCATCCAAATCAACTTTTTCTTCGCTCATACACTCACCTCACTCAAAATGGCCCTCAGACAAAAATCATCTGAAGGTGAAATTAGGATGATGTCCAAAGCACCCATCATCACCCCTAATAACTTCAAATCTTGGAGCAGATGCGTTGAAGACTTCATTAGGTATCAAGAAAGCAAGATGTGGAAGTCTATCAATAATGGCCTTTACAAGTCAAAGGTTGCAGCACCGACTGTAAATGGTGCTATGATAGAGAAGGCTGTTGAAGACTATTCTGATGAAGACCACACGCAGCTAGATATCGATAGCAAAGCAATGACTATTCTTATGACAGTCATACCCAACTCCATCATGGTGGTATTCGAGCATTGTGAGTTAGCCAAAGAACTCTTTGATGCTTTAACTCAGATGTATTCTATCTCCAATGATTCCAAGAAAGATTCCCTGAAGCAACAAAGTGAAAACTTCACTTATATTGCTAGAGAGACCCTCAACCAGCAATACTTCAAGTACAGGGATCTTATTTCATCACTTCAATCTGTGAGAGTGTCTCTTGAGATGAGAGATCTCTCAAGAAAGTTCATGAGTGCACTTCCAAATGAGTGGAGTTTCTACTATGTCTCTATCAAGAGGATAGAGAACTTAAACTCTCTCACTATGACTGAACTATATGGCATCCTTGATAGATACCGTGTAGAGATGGAAAACAAGAGAGGCCACCAGGTTAGCAGACCCTCAAGTCTTCCTGCTAGCAATGCTTTAATGGTTGCTGAAGGCTCAAGACCCCCCAACCTCAACAGTACCTGACTTACTCCCAGTAGCCATCTTGTTCCTCTGGGCCATACATTACCTTTCCTGAGACTCCAAGGTCTCAACATGCTCAGTCAAGTCCCTTCCAGGACAGCTATGCCTTTGTCTTAAGAAATGGGCATTCTAGTGACTTTCAAGTTTTCTTTGATGATCTAGAATGTTTTAGCCCAGATGATGTGGAGTACATGGACATTGTCCAACAGATGGCTCTTCTAACTTACCGAGCAAAGAAGTTCTTCAAAAGAACTGGAAGGTAATTTTCTCAAAACCCAACTAACAGAAAATTTGGGTTTGACAAGAGCAAGGCCAAGTGTTACAACTGTAACCAGCTAGGCCACTTTGCCAGGGAATGCAAGGCTCTCAAATCCAATCCGGGAACCACACAAGCCTCCACACATCCAATCACGCTCAAAGCCGCAGGAAAGTCTACTGAACAACACACAACTGCTGTTGCTCAAGAGGTTGATTGGAGCATCGTGGTGCAGGATGTGACTCCTGCTCAAGCATTGATGGCTGGAACTGATGACAACAAGGTATTTGAACACCTTTGTACTCCAGCTTGCATTGCTAAAGTTAAAATGTATCAGGACTATAATATGGAAACTAAATCTGATATTGAGTCTTTGAATATCCTTAAGAATGATTTTAAAAAGGCTAAATTTGACTATAAAATGAAAT
Source organism: Flaveria ramosissima (assembly GCA_025215565.1). Classification (NCBI taxonomy): domain Eukaryota; kingdom Viridiplantae; phylum Streptophyta; class Magnoliopsida; order Asterales; family Asteraceae; genus Flaveria; species Flaveria ramosissima. The sequence goes on along the minus strand of CM046034.1, from coordinate 48,351,783 downwards.
TGAAGATTTAGAGAAAACTGTGTCCTCTTTAAAACATGAACATACCAACTATAGAATTTAACTCAAAGACTTAATCTCCAAATTGACTGAGGCTCAAGCCCAGCTAGTAATAGCTGAGGCTCAAGCCAGGAAGCATGTTATTTCTGAGCAAAACTTCCAAGACATTCTTATGAGTCTATCAGACAACCAAGATGTGGGACCAAAGAGCAAGAGGTTCCAACTGCTGACCCACCATCTCATGAGTTGAAGAATGATGCAATTGTGGAGACCATCACAGAGAAGGACCTGGTAAGACAACCCATTCCTACAAGTGATGATCATCCCCTAACCACCAAAGCAAGAAGAAACCAAGCCAAGACAGCAAGAAAAACTGCCAAGAAAGCGGCTGAGGCCAAACTGAAGATAGACCCAAAGAAAAATGGTGTGTTCATTTCAGCCGGATTCCAGGTGGTTGGAAACTTTGATCTAAGAAAGGAGTGTAGTACTAATACTCCTATCCTGCTAAAGGATCAGAAGTTGACGGAAAAGAATGTTGATGAAGATAAGAAGTGCAAAAAAAAACAATAGTCTTCACATCCCATAAAAGTTAACATTACATGCATAATGTGTGGTTTGCACAATAATATGGCTAAAAATTTCTACAACAATCCTACAAGCACACATTATGCAAATAATGCTAAGAAAGAAGGAGTCAAGAAAGATTTCACATTTGGACCTTATCACATGGTCCAAGTGATGAGGAATGGAAAGCTTGTTTCCGAAGCAAAGTTGCTTTCGGAAGAAATTCATTCTTTCCAAAAAGAATATAGCTTCGGAAGATAAGGCAAAGAAAATTTAAAAGAACAAAAGAGTTCCTTTGAAATCTTTCGAAAAGAAGATTGTCGGATGAAAAGGTAAGGAAAGCTTCTTCCGAGAAGAAAGAAGCCTCAGAAGTATGCCATGCTACCCAAGCTTCATCAAGCTCATCTACACTGATCAACCAAGGGATGGAATGGAAGATTAAACAAAATGCTACAGCCCAAACCTCTTCTTTACAGTCATCTATTGAACAAGGCTTGGGTTTCTAATAACAACTAACGTTTTCACCTTATGTGAAGGGACATTCACATGACAAGAATGACCATGTGTGGATTGTAGATAATGGATGCTCCAGGCACATGACTGGGAACAGATCTCTTCTTCAATAATTTCAACATTTTGATGGAGGTCCTGTTTAGTTTGGAGGTGAGGCCGGAGGATACATTTTGGCAGAGGAAGTGTATCCAATGGCAAGTTAAAAGTCGACAAAGTAAACTTTGTCAAACATCTTAAACACAATCTTTTAAGTGTTTCTCAATTCTGTGACCAAAAGCACCAAATGCTTTTCAAAAAACATGAGTTCATTATCCTCAAACCCAAGATGACAATTCCTCAGGAATTGGTATTTCTTAGATCTCCCAGGAAAGGGGATATGTACAAGCTGGATATGAAAAATGCTTTCCTATTGGGTGAAGTATCATGCTTTCTTTCCGAAGCTGATGGTGATGAGTCAACTCTATGGCATAAACGAATGTGTCATGTTAATTTCAAAACCATGAATAAATTGGGAAAAATTAACTTGCTACATGGTGTGCCTAAAAAAGAATTTTTCTATAAAGATAACTGTGTTGCATGTCTGAGAGGAAAGCAACATAGAGTATCTCATAAATCCAAAGAAGTTAACTCTATCACCACTCCATTACACTTATTGCACATGGGTCTATTTGGTCCTACAAGTATAATGAGCATTGGAAGGAAATCATACTGCCTTGTGATTGTTGATGATTTTACTAGATTCACATAGGTATTCTTTTTAAGAACTAAGATGAAATTGCTGAAACTTTAAAATCTTTTATTCTTAAATAGAAAATCAAACTGATCACAAGGTTAAGATTATTAGAAGTGATCAAGGGACTGAGTTTAAGAATCAAGTTCTTGACTCATTCTGTAACTCAAAAGGGATTGCCAGACAATATAGTGCTCCTAGAACTCCTTAACAAAATGATGTTGCTGAGAGGAGAAATATGACACTTATTGAGGATGCTAGAACTATGTTAGCTAATTCAAAGATGCCTCTACATTATGGGCAGAGGCAGTCAGAACTGCATGCTATGTGTAAAACATAGTTCTTGTAGTTAAGCCACATGGAAAGAACCCTTATGAGCTATGGAAGAAGAGGCCACCGTTCATTGGCTTTCTTAGGTCCTTTGGCAGCACGTGTACCATACTTAACACAAAGCACAATTTGAAAAAATTTGTTGAAAAGTCGAATGATGCCATATTTGTTAGATATTCCTCTAACTCTATTGCCTATAAAATTTAAAATATTAAAAATCAACAATTTGAGGAATCATCCAACATTGTTGTAAATGAGCACACTCCTTGTATTAGGGTGAACGGACCTGATCATATTTTTGATTTAGAAGTGTTTCCTAACTATTGTAAACCTTCTTGTGAGAATGTTTCAGCTGGAACAAGTACTCAAAGTGATTCTGATGATGACCAACTGTTTGAGTTATCTAGACCTCTTCCAAGTTCTCCAAGAAATGCTGAAAATAAAGCTCCTACAATTGAAAATTTTGACAGTATAAGTATCTCAAGAACCAATGGTTCTTCAACAAGTTGTCAACGAAGTGAGCCTCAAAACTCATCCAGTGTAAATGTACAACACCAAGTTGATGGAAGCAGCATTTTGAAGGAACATGCAACTGCTAATGTTGCTCCACAACCAATTGATACTGATGCTGTCTCTCCTTCTTTCGATCAGTACTCATTGAATGAATGTGAGACATCATCTGGACCAAGTGTTCAAATCCCTGAGCAAAACCTTTCCAATTTGGATCTATCCATGCAACTGGATGTAATTTCTAGGCTCAGGATTCACAACACTCACCATGCTGAGAACATCATTGGAGATGTTTCTGAAGGTGTGAGAACAAGGGGACAAACTCATAATGGGAATGTCTGTTTGTACTCATGTTTCTTATAATAGATGGAGCCAAAGAAGGTAGAAGAAGCCTTAAAATATAGTAGTTAGGTTGAATCAATGCAAGAGCAATTGTTTCAATTCAAGAGACAAAAGGTTTGGAACCTATGTCCACTACCATCCGGTCAAGTACCCATTGGCACAAAGTGGGTATTCAGGAACAAGAGAGATGATAGAGGCTTGATTATCAAGAACAAAGCAAGACTGGTAGTTCAAGGGTACACACAAGCGGAGAGATTTGATTACACTGATGTCTTTGCACCTGTTGCAAGACTTAAGGTAGTGAGGATCTTTCTTGCTTATGCAGCATCCAAGAACTTTACACTCTACCAGCTTGATGTCAAGTGTGCTTTTCTATACGAGGATATAGGCAGGGAGGTCTATGTATGCCAGCTTGCAGTATTTGAAGAAGCACAACACCCCAACTAGGTGTGCAAATTGGATAAAGCTCTTTATGGGCTGCACCAGGCACCTAGGCTGTGGTATGAGACTTTGTCTCAGTTTCTCCTGAAGAATGGCTACACCAGAGGTACCATTGACAAGACTTTATTCATAAGAAAGTTTGGGAAAGACATTTTGCTCGTACAAGTCTATGTTGATGACTTCATATTTGGTTCCTCAAATAACCAAATGTGTAAAGACTTTGAGAGCATTATGAAAAAGAAGTTTGAAATGAGCTCCATGGGAAAAATGAACTTCTTCCTTGGAATTCAGGTAAAGCAGATAAAACAAGGGTTCTTTATCAATCAATCTAAGTATGTTAAAGACATCTTAGAAAGATTTGATACGAAAGATTGTAAGCCAGCAAAGACCCCTATACCCAGAATTCACAATCTCTGTCCTGAATCTGAGGGGGAGGATACTGATCAACATCATATTGGGTAATTATTGGATCTCTGATGTATCTCATAGCAAGTAGAACTGATATCATGTTTGCAACTTGAATCTATGCAAGATATCAGGCTGCTCCAAAGGTGTCTCACCTAGTTGCTGCCAAGAGGATCCTTAGGTACCTCAAAGGAGCACCTGAACTGGGTCTCTGGTATCCAAGGAACAACAACTTCAATCTCTATGGCTACACTGATAGTGACTATGGTGGCTGTAACATCAACAATAAATCAACATTCGGAGGATGTCAATTTCTTGGTGGAAGGATCATCTCATTGCAATGCAAGAAGCAATCCTGTGTCTCAACATCAACTGCTTAAGCTGAATACATTGCTGCTGCTAGTTGTTGTGCTCAGTTGCTGTGGATTCAAAGCCAGATGTTAGATGATGGGTTCAATTTCATGGAGACTCTTATTCATATTGACAACAAGGGTGCCATTTCTATTACTAAAAATCCTGTCAATCACTCAAAGACAAAGCACATTGACATCAGGTATCATTTCATTAGATATACTCATGAGAAAAATCTGATCAAACTAGTCAAAGTTGACTTAAATGAACAATATGCTGATTTGTTCACCAAGACATTTGATGAACAAAGATTTAAGTATCTTGTTACGGCTTTAAGATGATAAAAATTGATTAGTCTATCTCATTCGAAAACCTTTTCAAAATGTGTCATGTCTTTGTCAAAACAATCTAAGCCCTGTTACATACAAGATAGTGTTTCTTCAAAATTGGCTAAGTATGAGTTCTTCTGAAGAGAAATTAACCCTCAGAAGATGTCTTACGTATCTTCTTAAGGAAAATTCCTCCAAGGATAATCTTATCTTCCGAAGAGTTTTTAGACTCTAAAGAACATTTGATGATATATCAAATCTATTTCCAAAGCTTGAAAAACTCCTTCACTCAGAAGATCTTCTTACTCTCGGATGTAAATTTCTCATAGGATGAAATTTACCTTCGGAAGTAAGTTTGGCTTCGAAAGAAGATTACCTTCGGAAAAGCTTTCACACTCAGAAGAAATCTTTACAATGTAACAGAAATCTTTTGGGCCCCACTCTGTAAAAGGTAAAGATTTTATTAATGATGTCGTAATATTTTAAATGGTTTCAACCTTACCGTCATTGTCACATCATACCCCAAACTGTCATTTCACCTTATCCATCTGCTATTCACCCATTTAAATACTTCTGACCTACTTCCTTAACATTTTTACCACTTTCATAGCCCTAAGTTTCCCTCCTCTTTAGTTTTACTCCCAAATCAAACTTCTCTTCCTCTGTAACTTTCCAACAATGGCACTAAACCCGCAGCACAACCAAGTCGCACTCCTTGACTCTTCCAAGGATGCTGACATCTCTGATATCATCCAGTTTCTAACCAAGTCCACCTATTTCACAGCCTTAACTATAAACCCTATAGTCTATTCAAACCATATGGCAGAGTTATGGGGAAATGGCTAGATTGAGACTATAAACGGTGTCCCGGTTATTAGGTCAAGAGTTTGCGGCCAAGAATTGGTCATATCAGAACAAACCATCAGGGAGCACCTAGAGCTCCATGATGAGGGTTCTCCTATTGAATTCCCCATATCAGACTTAGAAGACACATATACCCAAATGGGATATGGTGGAGACATGAGTAGGTCAGCTGTCTACAAGTTCAACTTCTCCTACAACCAGAAGTTCCTGCTCCACATTGTTCTTCACTACTTGTCAGAGAAGTCTGGAGGATGGGATTAAATTCGCTATGATCTAAGATGCCATGTTCATAGGTTGGTAAAGGGTCCCCGAATTAACTTCTCAAGATTTATGCTGAACAACCTTAGGGGAAACCTTTAAATGGAAACATTCTACATGTATCCCAATTTCATTCAGCATATCATCAACTGTGAGCTGGATCAGAGTAAGCTTGTCTGTGTAGCTGCTCTTCCTATCCCTCACATGAGGCTGGTCATCTTCAAAGTACTTAAGAGAGTGTGCACCAATTTCTCTAGAACACACTGTTCTTCTTCCAGGTATGATTGAGCCAATGGCTCTTGATGACATCCATGTTAACCCCACAGGTGATGAACCCACACCAGCAATAACCACCTCAATACCAAATCTTCCTTCCCATCCAATCAAACTTACATATCAGAGACTCTCCAAGCGAACCCTTGTTCAATCCAAAAAGGCTAGAGTCGAAACATGGTCTCCCACTAAGTCTAAGGTCCCACCATTCTTCACATTTGACCTCAATATCAGTATTGAGTCTCCTCAGTCTTAATCCCATGAGCCCCAAACCCAGATTGTAGGCCCTCAGGGAGAGTCACTATACTCCTCTGAGAAGCCAAAAAGGGACAACCCCATCAAAGGCTCCTTGCCAATAGACATTGATCAAGGTCCCTAGTCACTAGGCAAATCTTCCATATCCTTCACTAACCTTCTCATAGGTACTGATGAAGAAATTATGTCTCTTTAAGGCCATGATGTTGATCCAAAACACCTATATAAAGATCAACTGAGCCTAGAGAGATCTCTGATTTTTAGCCCCCATCAGCATGTCCAAACTGAGGTGAGTCCCACTGGTGTGGAGGGACTCATGTAGATTCAGCTGCCACTACTGAGAGTGCCTCAATGGGTCCTCAGGACAGCGGTAACATCTTTGAGACTGAATCTACGGCAACCCTGCCTTTTGATGACTCTGAAAGAGACATCATTAAGCAAGGGAAACCAGGGCGCCAAGAAACCACAACTGGTGGTGAGGATGAACATACTAGGTAAGTTGCCTCATCTCCCCATGATTTTTCTAAAGAAGATGAGGAAAGTATGAAACTCACCATAGAATACCTACTTTCTAAAGTCTCAAATCTTGAATCTAGGGTTAAGACTTTAGAGGATAGGTCTGCCACTCAGCACCTTGAGATTGAAAATCTCAAGGCTCAACTAGCTGAGAAACAGATTGAGAGATCTGTTAGGCATGTACCAGTTCAAGTCTCTCTAACTTCCTCCTCCAGCTCATCAAGCTCTCAAGATGATGCTACCAAAAAGGGGGAGAATATTCAAATAGAAACTCATGTGGAGTAGCCAAGCTTAGCCCTTTCTACACTAGCTTCAAGAAATCCTGCTCAACAATCAACTGCTTTCCCTGAGCCTCCTTCCATCATACTTCAAGTGGACCCAAGGATGATCATTGATTTGAATAGGTTCTTAACCAAATTTTTGATGAGCTCCTCACTTAAACAACCAAGTCCAGATGTTGCTTTGGCATACTTTGCAACTGAAGAGCTTCAGAGGTGGAATGCACCATCTACCACTGTCAGGGAAGTTGGTGAACCTAAGGTCCACATTGAACCTGAGATTGAATTTGAAGGAGATATGGGGACTGATGTCCCAACAACTGAAATAGTTAGGAAAGATAGTGAAAGCCCACAAACTTCCGAAGCTAAAGTCAAAGCTGTGGAAGAATCATTCCAAACTTCCGAAGCTGAGATCCAAGCTGCGGAAGGGCTATACTCTCTGTCTGATGATCTAATTATCATAGATGCAATCCTTGAAATCTAAGGTAAATAATGAAGACTTTCTTAAAACCCCTATCATTCAAACACCATCATCATCACAAGCTCAGATCACCACACATCAACCTGAATCCTCTACACAAGAACCTCCAATGTCACAAGCTTCTGAAGACATCAAGTGTAAAAGGAAGTTGACTGCGGAAGAACTACTAGAGGAAGAAAGGTTGGAGAAGCTTAGAAGAAAGGGTAGACTTCCCATTGAGAAGCTATTAGCTGCATGTAGCAAAGTAGCTGTAGTCAACCAGGAGGCTATCAACAACCAAAGAAGGGTGGAAATTATTGATAGGCTCGTCAATCTTGGTGCAGCCAGTGAAGATGTTCTCCTCTTACCACTAGAGAAATTGGTAGAGTTAGAAAAGGCAACCCCGCTGCGGAAAGAACAAAAGGAAGCAGCAAGGTTGGCCTTAAAAGGGGAAGAACATAAAAGAAAGAGGAAGCTGAGCAACAGCTTAGGGATGAAATGATAGCTTTTATGAGCTCTAGGGAATTCTCTCTTGAGGAACTTTCTACTCATGATAATGATACAGTCTTGTGGCTTATCAACAAAGAACAAGATCAAATGAACAAAGAGAGAAAGAGGGCTTATAGGTAAAGGCTGAAGGAGAAGAATAAGAAAGAGGACGAAGCTCAACTTGCAGCTGTCAACAAGGTGGGAGACAAAGCCTGGATGAAGGATTATCTCAGGCCCATGGCTTCTCTGGCAGGCAAGTTGGCCCCATGTCTGAGAAGACCCTGTAGTGACATCAAAGCTGACATTCGCTCAGGAAGAAGGAAAAAGATTTATAGAAGAATACAGGGGATGACTTTTGAACCAGCACCACAACCACAATCTCAACCAGAACCAACACCTTTCCCTTTCTCCATCAAAACTGAACCAACCACTAAGCCTTATACTCCTAAGCCCATACCATCATCCATACCCTCTACCACACCCATTCCATGAAAACAACCACCACCACTACCTTTCCTTAAACCCAAAACACTCCCCAGAACCCAATCATCATCCACCCGACCTAAGTCATCCTCTCAACCATCTAAACTTCTGACCTTAGAGAAATTCAAGGAGATCAAGAGGAAGCTTATCAAATGTTCTACTCTGAGTGACATCTCTTATGAGGAGGAGTACATCAAACTAACCTTCATTGATGGCTCCTCATGTTCCCTCACAGCAGAACAATTCCTTGATCTACCGAGAGGAAAATTAGACCAAGCTCTCAAACTCTTGGCAACTAATTCTGATTCTCTTGAGGAATAAGAGAAGAAGCTGAGAAGAAAACTGGTGACTTTACTAGACAATAAGAAGTGAGATAAGTTACCATCTCAACCTCTTGTTCCTATAAAGAAAGTAATCCAGTAGAGGTTCGAAGAATCTTCTCACAACTTTGTTGTGGAAAAAGAAAATGGTGAAATCAACAGGCGTAATGCCTCTTCTCTATTACACTCCAGCAGATTTGACATTGCTGAGTTAGCAGAGAAACCATTCTCCAATCCCTTAAACTCTGAGGTAGCTACTCACATCAGAAATCATCTGAGCAGTCTTTATCTGACTGAACTGACTGCAAGGGCCAAGATTGAAGAAGAGTTAAAGTAGAGAGAGAAGGAAGAAAAGGAAGGGTCAACCACCAAAGGCAAAGCTTTTTTACAAATGGTTGAAGGCCCTGAATTGGAATCCATAGTTAGATGAGAATATGAATACAACTCTTATTAACTAACTCTCTTCAGAGGTACACAACAAAGGGTACACGTCATTCAAAGTGACAGACTAGATCTTCTGTCTACGAAAAACTTGTACAAACTTCTCAGCACCATATTTTGAAAGAACAATGAGACATATAAGTATCTTCTTTTCTTGGTGCTGAAAGTTTTAAGAAGTAGAAACAAGTGAGGTTTTGGTAGCATCACCCTAGGGGGAGGTTGTTGGATCAAGTAAGGCTGGTGCAACCAAAACAAACAATTAGAACATTTTTGGTACAACTGAGAAGGAGCTTCTGAAAGCAAAAGTTGAACTTCTGAATGTCAAGGCTGAAAGCACTTCCGAAGAGGAACTCTAACTTCCACAGACAAAGTCTTTCTTCTTCCGAAGTTCAACACATAGAAGATTCCAAGACAATGACTTCCGAAGCATGAAGTCTTGAAGATCATCACAAGCTTCGGAAGCAATAGACTCTTCCGAAGTATAAGTGGCTTCAAAAGAACAAGTTCTTATGAAGCCAATTAACCTTCAGAAGAACGTACTATGAACCAGTGGATATAAGTATGCTCCTTCGGAAAAGCCGCTGCAATCTCTAATATACTGCATGGCGCTTTCCCACGCCCATGTAGTTGACCATACTTTACTCCACTGTTCATTCCTTATTAGTTAGTACAATTACCAACTTTAGTTGGTGAAAAAAGGTAAGTCATGGACATTTCATGACTATAAAATCTTAGATAGTATTTTATCTTAGATACCTTACTTCTAACAATGTAGTATTTGTTTATTAGTAAGTTTCCAGCTGGTATCAAAGTATAACCGGCTATAGATAGTAGTACATATAGTTTCTCATTGTAACTCAGTTTGTATGCTTGTAAGTGTCTTGTAATACTTTGAGGTGAGAAGTAATATATACAAGTATCTTGAAAAACCTATCTTCTTGTGTTTGCTTACTTAGTATATTATTATCAACTCTTAAAGGGATTCTGCATCATCAAACCGAGTGTGACTTAGTGAGTTCGAGATATAACATTTGTGTTGAGTGACAAAACTCGATCCTGCAATAGCTCTGTAGAGATGTTCACCCACACACTCCCCCTCAAGATCAGGTTCAAGGAAGTGGTTTCTTGCTATGGGTATCTTTGCAATCTTACATTCAGTCATGTTGAATCTTGTAAGTATGTCTTTTACATACTTTAACTGACTTATGAAGATGTCATTGTCAACCTACTTAATTTGAATTCCTAGAGAGAAATTGAGTTCCCCCAAGGCACTCATTTCATATATACTCTTCATAAGCTTTTCAAAGTCTTTGCAGTGCTTTAGAATAATTGACTTAAAAATAATTTCATTTACATAAAATTGAACTAGTATCATGTTATTTCCTATTCCTTTGATGAAGTGTGTTCCATCTATAGTACCCCTCTTGTAGCCATGTTAACACAGATACTAAGATATTGTCTCATAACGTCGCTGGAGCAGCTCATAACATGTTTTCCAATGTCGTTTGACCACTAAGACTCGATTGAGGGTGTAACATGCATTGGCAACTGCCTCGTTCCAAAATTGGATAGGCAGTTTCGAGTCGGCTAGCATCGTTCTTGTTGTCTCTATCAAGCTCTTGTTCTTTCGCTCAGTAACTCCGTTCATTTGTGGAGTGTAGGCAGATGTCCATTTGTGGAGTGTAGGCAGATGTGAACTGGTGTACAATTCATTTCTCTTTGCATAACGCCTCTATCCACTAGTTCTTGAACTCCGTGCTGTTGTCTGATCGAATTTGTCTCACTTTCAGCTTGTAGAGTGATTCCAATGTAGTTACCAACTGTTTGAAGGATTCAAATGTCTCTGATTTGGATTTCAGAAACATCACCCACAAGAATCTTGAGTAATCATCAGTGACTACATAATAGTACAAATCACCATCGATGCTTTTTGTGCTGAGAGGACAAAACAGATCCATGTGTTGAAGTTCGAGAGGCAGGTCAATGGAATTAACTTTCTTTGCCTTGTGAGACTTCTTGGTCTGTTTACCTTTCTTACACGCTACACAAAAATCCGGAAGTTGAAAGTTCTTGATATGTACTCCATTCACTAAATCATTTTGGATCTGATGATTAATCTTCCGTGGATTGATGTGTCCCATTCTCCTATGCTAGGAGATTGAGTCCTTTTCTGTTGCTTTTGACAAGAAGCATTAAACTTTAAGATTGGTTGTGGAGGCTTTTGATAGATCCAAGACATATAAGTCATTATATCTTGAAGCTGACATTAAGATTTTGTCCTCCGGGATAATGTAATCATGTTTCAATACATAGCACTTCTTGTTTACAAAAACAACTTTGAATCCTTTGTCATAGATCTGGGAGACTAAAAGCAGGTTATTCTGTAGTTATTGAACGTAGTTGACCTTATCAAACTTTACTTTCTGGTTTCCCACTTTGCCTTGAGCGGTGATGTATCCTCCTTTATTTCTAGCAAATGATACATGTCCATCTTTAATTTGTTTGACATTGAAAAGGAGAGACAGGTTCCCGATCATGTGCCTAGATGCCCCACTATCAACAATCTAGGTGTTTGTGATAGCACTGTAACGGACACCCTGCACATTAAAAGGAAATGATCAATTTAGGTTTGGAACCCAAGCCTTAACTAGCTTTGGTGACCCGGAGGAATCACACATCATAAACTCAACCCACTGTCCATTTGAGGGTGAGGGCATATCATTCTTCTTATTGTTCTAATTATCAGATAATGGACTTGACTTTTCTTTCCAAAATCCAGTTTTGTGTAAGGCCTGTTTGTGATAAACAGACGACTGGCTTACAGTTTGAACTTTAGGTTCATAATTCTCTTTGGTTGAGTACTAGAACTCTTTTTTGAAGAACTTGGTTTTGTATCATACAGTTCAATTTTCTGTCTTGGAGTCTGATAATAAGGACAGTTAGAAGAAATGTGTCCTCTCTTTCCACAGTTGTAGCATGATCTCCCTTCTACATGTTGAGGAAACTTTTTATATGGGGTTGAGTGTGAAACAGGTGTGACTTGAGTCTGATTGGGTTTGGACACTTCTCGTTTAGACTTTTTTGCTTCTTTAACAAAATTCATTGTTTGAACGTTTTTAACATCCTTAGCCTTTTGTTTATTTGGACTTTGACGTAAAGCACGTGGTTGGTTAACTGGTTTGGTCGTTTTGGGTTCAGAAATAGACATGTTTGAACCTAACTTTACATTAACCTTTTCAAATTGTTCATCCAAATTTACAATAGGCATCTTACCTTTAGAGTTCAAATTAGCCTCCTTCTGTTTAGTGACTGAATTCACCGGTTTACCCGTGGAATCCGGATCACTAACCAGAGGAGTGGACACCACATGATCCTTAATTAGGTTGTTATTTACAGGTCTACATTTTGTACTTAACAGGATCTCATGTGGTGGTGGAACTACTTTGTAACCCAACCCCTCCCCATTATTTCGTTCTTTCACTAAGTGTTGAACTATATGAGAAGAACTGGTCCAACTGTGCAGTTTTTGTTTTAATGAGTTGACTTTGACTTTTAAAACTGCTTTTTCTTTCTTTGTTTCTTCCAAAGAGTACAAATAAAACTTTATATCATTTGCTTGATTAAAAGCAACAACCTTGGTTTCCCTTGGTTGTTTATTTAAAAGTTCTATTTTGTCTTTGTAACTGCACTCGTTTTGTTTTAAAATCGGATTAGCTTCTGTGCACAGTTGTAAATCATTTACTAAGCTATCATTATGGTCTAATAACCTAGCAAACTTAAGATCAATGCTTTCTCTAAATTTGTTACATTCATTACAAGCATGTTTTTCAAAAACTTGATCTTTTCTACTTACCTGTGAATATTCAGTTGAATTAGCCATCAATCCAGAATTAGACTCTTCGGATGCTGGAGATTCTGAACTTGTTGCTCTAAGCTCTTCCTCAATCACATGATTTACCACATTCACAGTATCTTCGTTATCTGACATCACTAGTTCAACTGCGATTTCACCTTCACTTGCAGAGTCATCATCCAATCCCTCGACACAAGCAATGTTGGATTCACCCGGAGACACAAATCTAAAGGTCCAGTCCTGCCCTTCGTCACCTTGAGCAGTCAAGGCCTTTTTCTCTTTGCCTGATGAGGTAGGTCCACTCGTGTCTTTTTCTTGACGGTTGAAGGTGGAGAATGGATTTTTGTTACCTGTTTTCTTGGGCTTAATACATTCACGTTTGAAATGCCCCTTTTCTCCACAATTAAAGCAGGTAACTTTGGTTTTGTCGAAACCAAAGGTAGTATCTTTTGTGGCTACCAAGTTCTGTCTAGTCTTCTTCACAAACTTTTTCGCTCTCCTGATAGCACTGCCAAAGCCCACATAATATCCATTCATTCCAGTTCGTTTTCGTCCACCTGCTCGTAGTCTTCATCTGCTAGATGGCAATTTCCAATCTTCCCTGCAACTAGACCATCATAGGAATGAACAACCGCTGCTAGAAGGTCCATGTGCTCCTTTGCAACCTCCACAGTAATATTACCGAGATTCTCGGTCTTCAACTTAGTAGCATTTGCTTCAGGCACAATATATTGGGTGCAAGATGACCCTGACGTTTCTGATCCTGAAGCAGTGGATTGGGAAGGAGTTGCTGAACTAGACACAAAGGCAGTTTGAAGTGGTGCTCCTGAACGGGTTGGAGTGGGAGTTGAGTTATAAAGTAAAGGATTCTGGTCGTAGGATCCTTTCTGTGACTTGTACTTTATTCTAAGTTCCTCCTCTCTCAACTTCAATATGAAGTCATCTATATCCAACTTTGACAGAATATTGTTCTGTCTCAGATTAGACACAAACGAGTCCCATTTCTCTGGCAAACTATTTGCAAAACTTGACACCTTATCTTCCATAGACGTTGTAACCCCATGAGGGTGCAGTTCACTCATCAGATGTTAGAACCTGTCGATAACATCATCCAACCTTTCTTTTCCCATCGAAGAGAAGTTGTCAAACTCCTTCTTCAGAGTTTTTGCCTTCAAAGCTTTCAACGATGCATTCACATCATACCTTTTCTCCAACGCTTCCCATAACTTCTTTGCCTGTTTTTTCTCAGAAACTGATGGAATATATCTTTTGGTATCGTCTGGGTCAATAGGACATACACATTCTTTACAACATTGTACTTAACTTTCTGGCTGTCAGTCATACCTCCCAAAGTTAACTTAACACCATCAGCACCGACTGACATACTATAACCTGTCTCAATGGATTCCCAAAGATTGGGATCTACTCCATTTAGATAGATCTCGAACCGTTGTTTCCATTGTGGATAGTCATCCAACGTTATAAGCTTAGGTGGTTTATTGTGATTTCCAACCTCATTCTCCAGAAGCAGAAGGTTCTGGATGCGTGAGTCTTTCGCGGCAGTAAACGCTGAAAATTGACCTTGCATTTGTATTAAACTTGAACTTTGAGAACAAGACAACTTCAATCGTGCGAATGAACAATACGTATGGGTCACTCGTGCGAATGAAGGGTGCGAATGAATTCAATCGTGCGATTGGATTCAGTCATGCATATGAAGGTTGCGACTGGGATTCAGTCGTACGTATGGAGTGTGCGATTGGAGACAAGCGAATGGGGTTGTTCAATCGTACAAATGAGTGAGCGACTGAGTTCAATCACACTAATGGGGTGTGCGATTGAGTTCAGTCGTGCATTGAGCTAATCGTGCGACTAAAGGCTGCTGTTTTTGCAAAATTGAATGTTTTTGACACTTTGACACAAATACACGATTTTTCAAGAACCCTAATCTGCCGTATGCCGAAAAACGTAAACTTGAGACCTGGAGACGTCGAAAACACTGTTTTACTCAAAAAGGTGACTCTTTTGAATGAAAAAGTTGATTTTTACACCGAGACTAATCGAATCACATGCAAAATCAAGAGCCAAAGCTCTGATACCACTTGTCAGGACCGTGTACGTACGGAATACTAACTAATAATGCGTAAAACTTGATCAAATAATGCGGAATTCTATTTGTTTGGCGATCCAATCAGTGAGAACGCAATCCCGATCAATCTAATGATTAAAGAAACATTAAAAACAAGTAGAAAACGATCAGATGCGAACTATGAACTTGGAATAGGCTTTCTGGACTGGACGGCTAGGTTATTAGTATGTGTCTAAAGTTTTATTTTACCACGAATTAAGTGGCATTTATAGGTTTGCAGTCTTCATTCGTGCGACTGAACAATTAGCATGGTCCAATCGTGCGACTGACTCATGCGACTGATTCATATGCACGACTGAAGGTTCAGTCGTGCGACTGGTTCATTAGCATGATGTATTCATGCGTATGGTCCATAAGCATGTTCCATTCGCATGAAGACTCATACGACTAAGTTTGAAAACATTTCTCAATCATTATTGACTAAGAACTATGCACAACAACCTCAAACCTATATAGTAAGTTCATTATACTTTAACACACAATAATACTATAAAATGTTAAACATTTTAAGCATCAACCACATATTATATTTCATTCAACTCATTCATTACATATGTGTAAGACATGACATACTTTTACATTAAGCACATAAACTAGGGGCATATGTATCAACAAGGTTTGATGAAAATAACTATTTTCCTCTAAAAGATTAAACACATCAATTTAACTCAAAAAGTTTCATAAGTTGTATCAATTCAGTTCAAAAGTATCATAAGTTGTTTCAACTTGAATCTAAAAAATGAATTCTTTGGACTTAAATTGAAACATATGATGAAATCTTTGGATTAAAATTGATGTTTTTAAACTTTTAGATGAAAATAGTTATTTTTGTCAAACCTTAGGGAGCAAAACTGAAATTAAATATAATTATTGTATAATTTTTAATATTTTAAAATAACATACAAATTTCTAAAGAAGTAATACCTTATTTGAATACTTAACTAAATACTATAATAATAATAATAATAATAATAATAATAATAATAATAATAATAATAATAATAATAATAATAATAATCACAATAATAGTAATAATAATAATACTAATAATAATAATAATAATAATAATAATAATAATAATAATAATAATAATAATAATAATAATAATAATAATAATAATAATAATAATAATAATAATAATAATAATAATAATAATAATAATAATAATAATAATAATAATAATAATAATAGTAATTATAATAATAAGATTTATAAATAATTATTATTCTATTTGAATACTTAACTATAAAATTACTAAATAATTTTAGAATAATGATGATCATAATAATCTAATCTATATCATCAATTATTTATTACTATCTATAAAACATTTTATTAAGACAATATTGTAATTTTGCAATAATTTTAAGATAACATATAAATGATTGCAAGAATTAATCTTCAATATTATAAATTTTTTCTTATTATACTCTCATTCTGCTTTAAATAAATGGGCATTTACATATTTCTCCTTCCTAAAGTCGTTAATTAGATATTTATCCAAGTCAAAAAATCAATTACATATTTTCCCTTTCTAAAACATATATATTACATATTTACCTATTCGATTGAAATTATTTATTAAATCAATATTTTACCGTCTTTTCATTAAAATATTTTTACACATTTCACTTCCTAAGACTATTAATTATATGATTCCTCAGGTTCGAGTCTTCTATTTGAATAGAAATAGTAAAATTGCATATCGTTTAAAACTTTATTTTGAAACAACAATAACCGATAGTCAAAGTATATCCCCCAATACAAAACATAATTGTCAAAAGTTTTAAACAATTATAATAATAAAACATCAATATATTAACTCCCTTAGTAAAAATAAGGTAAAATAGTTATTTAATTATTTAAGTTTAATAAAATGGATAAATTT
Source organism: Flaveria ramosissima (assembly GCA_025215565.1). Classification (NCBI taxonomy): domain Eukaryota; kingdom Viridiplantae; phylum Streptophyta; class Magnoliopsida; order Asterales; family Asteraceae; genus Flaveria; species Flaveria ramosissima. The sequence continues at coordinate 48,334,744 of CM046034.1, read as the reverse complement.
GTAATATATATGTTTTAAGAAGGGGAAATATATTATTAATTTTTTAGCTTAGCGAAATATATAATTTATAGTCTTAGTAAGGGAAATATGTAAAAATCCGTTAAATAGATATACCATAATGGTTTTCTATTAATATATCTATATTTAATATCTAAAGTCATACAAAATCTTTTTATTGTTGTATCAAAAAATTCAACCTATACGATGTCGAATGTGATATTTTTTTAAAATATTCGTTAAACTTTAATCATGTTTAATACTTATGTTTACTTAAAATTTGAGTCATTAAACTATTTTTGTTAATGCTAATTAGGTTCGTAACAATGTGTTAGCTCTAACATATGATAATAATCATAAGCCGCATAAGAGATTTAAATCATAAACCAAAACAATTGATAAAGTAAGTAAAATATAACAAGTATAAACTTGTAAATTGTCCAGTCCGTTGCAACGTGCGGGTTACCCACTATTTTAACATAAAAGAAAGTAGTTTGCAAATATCATATCCCTTTGAATTTTGTGACTCTTCATTTTTAAACTCTTACTCATGTTGTGACACGTTTATTTTAATATATTTTTTCAACCTAAATTGTATTTAAACTTGAGGATGTAAACTAATATAAAAGTTGTCAAGACCAAGACTTGAAAGTTTCAGGGCCCTGCTGTAACGTGCGCGTTCATCTACTAGTAATAAATGAAATATATAAGAGGGGAGAAGTAGCGACTTCTAGTCAACTCTAAATTTACGTTTTTCGTCTTTCTCTTCTGTTAAATGATAATGATTTCAAATATCTAAACTTAACAATCTGATATTTAAATTATAAATCTTCTTATTCTAATAATTTATTTAAATATACTAAACTATATTATTTATATTATATCTTATTTTAAAATATTATTAAAAATTTCTAGTCATTATTTTTATTTATAGATTCTTAGATATTCATTATTTTTTGTTTCAACCCTGTTTAGTGACATGTAATATACAAAACCCATAAGAACTAATGGTTTTAAATGTTGATTTTATTCCACCCATATAATACATATGTTTCCCATCTAATAATACATCAAACTTAAACTTATGTTATGATTTTTGAAGCTTTTTTAATTTGATGATATATTAGTTCATTTAAATTAGTCAACGATTGAATAGAACTGTTTGATGTATGAATTTGGCAATTTAAAGCTTTTAAAAAAGTACCAATCAAGAAAGTGGTTTGACATCAACCTTGAAAGAAAAAGATAAGCACTTGAAGTGTTCAAGATAGATATGATAACCAAGAAAGTTGATGGAACTCAATTGACGAGCAAGTATGAGGTCTTCTTTGAATAAAACGATATTTTAAGACCTGACAATAAAGAGATAAAAGTAATGATATTTGACCAAGAGATATAGATAAAGATGTTATCAAAGTCTTTATTCAAGCCTATTTACAACTCTGATACGTTTTAGGTACTGTCTAAAGATATTAATATTCACTAAATGAGGTGTTAATAATATATCAAGCTATACACGGGAGGCTTAGCATAATCACTAGCAAGTTTGCAAAAGTCGATAGGCGTTGACGGGTCGGTCGACTGGGGAGTTGCAAGTACTCGGTCAAGTCGTGGAGTACTCAGACATGATAAATAATAAAGAAATTAATTTTTGAGAAATTATATATAAGTCAAATATCATAAGTATACTAATATTTATAACAAAAATACATGAAAATCAAAATATATTAACAGAATATGTTTAGATACTATAGTATTTTAAAGTATGATATTTATCTTTTTAATATGTATATACATAATAATCATTTACTACTCATTTTTCAAAAATAACGAAAATCGATAAATAAACAACAAAATCCTACTTAACCGAATTGACCCGAGTGCCGTTTGCTGCGCTGCGCTCATCACGAGAAGCCGGGGAACTCTCTTGGGTGGACTTCAAGCGCGATGATAGTCAGTCTGAAGTTTTTTACTATGCCATCTTTATTAGTTCAAAGACCGGGCTTGGGGGTTCGGTCGACCCATTGAGGATATTTGTGACGAGATCTCCTTGAACCGGTCCTTTGGCTGGCCTTTCGATCCCCTCGGGCGCAAGCTTCTTCTTCTTCCACGAAGATTCACACAAAACCGAGCTTGGTACCGAGTAGGCTGAGTTGGCCCGAGTTTGACCAATTCCAGGTAAGGTTGATGGAGTTAAACAAAAACGTATCGGAACACTTCCCTGGGATTGAAAAATTAGTTGGATTCTAATACAGAATGAAATAGAAATAAGAGTAAATTACACGGATCATCCTTAAGGTTTGTTTATATTTCACCTTTCGTCCCTGGGATTGAAACTTAGAGGTTTAGTACTAAGATTTGAATAAATATAACACGTTTCATACCTGTGATTGATGGTCATTAAAAACTCCGTTAATTGTGTGTTAAATGACTATTTTACCCTATCATCTTCTAAAAGAATTCAAAAATACTGATTAACAACTTTGGACCACCCAACCCCACCCCCACCCCACATTCCAACTTCTTCTTCTTCATCCTCTATAACAACACCCCAACCACCACACTTTTCTTAACTCAATAACCTCATCTACACCCCAACCACCACTACATACTCCATCTCCGACAGCCACCGCTACCACCACATACTCCCATCGTCAACCACTATCATCTTCTCCACCGACCACCGACCACCCCAACGCAAACCCTTCCCATAACCTTAGTAGTCTGCCATATTGTAGAATCGAGTTTTGTCACTCAACACAAATGTTATCTCTTGAACTCACTAAGTCACACTCGGTTTGATGATGTAGAACCCCTTTAAGAGTTGATAATAATATACTAAGTAAGCAAACATAAGAAGATAGGTTTTTCAAGATACTTGTATATATTACTTCTCAACTCAAAGTATTACAAGACTCTTACAAGCATACAAACTGAGTTATAATGAGAAATTATATATACTACTATCTATAACCGGTTATGCTTTGATACGAGCGGGAAACTTACTACTAAACAAATACTACATTGCTAGAAGTAAGGTATCTAAGATAAAATACTATCTAAGATTTGGTAGTCATGATATGTTCATGACTTACGTTTTGTCACCAACTAAAGTTGGTAACTGTACTAACTGACAAGGAATGAATAGTGAAATAAAGTATGGTCAACTACATGGGCGTGGGAAAGCGCCATGTAGTATCTCTGAGATTGCAGCGGCTTGTCAGAAGGAGCATACTTATGTCCATTGGTTCATAGTAGGTTTTCCAAAGGTTAATTGCCTTCGGAATAACTTGTTCTTCCAAAGCCACTTATACTTCGGAAGAGTCTACTTCTTTCGAGCCTTGTGATGATCTTCAAGACTTCCTGCTTCGGAAGTCATTGCCTTGGAATCTTCTAAGTGTTGAACTTCGGACGAAGGAAGACTTTATCTTCGGAAGTTAGATTTGGATGTTCTTTCAGCCTTGAACTTCGAAAGTTCAACTTTTGCCTTCAGAAGTCCCTTCTCAGTTGTACCAAAAATATTCTAAGTGTTTCTTTTGGTTGCACCAGCCTTACTTGATCTAACAAACTCCCCCTAAGCTGATACTACTAAAACCTCACTTGTTTATACTTCTCAAAACTTTTAGCATCAAGAAGAGAAGATACTTGTCTATCTTTTTAGGCTTTCCAGATGTGGTGCTGAGAAGTTTGTACAATTCTTTCTTAGACAGAAGATCCAGTCTGTCACTTTGAATGACGTGTACCCTTTGCTATATCCCTCTGAAGAGAGTTAGTTGATGAGAGTTCTAGTCATATTCCCATCTAACTATGGATTCCAATTCAGGGCCTTCAACTATTTGTAAGAAGGCTTTATCTTTGGTGGTTGACCCTTCCTTTTCTTCATTCTCTCTCTCTCTTCTTCAACTCTTCTTCAATCTTGGACCTTGCAGTCAGTTCAGCCAGATAAAGACTGCTTAGATGATTTCTGATGTGAGTAGCTACCTCAGAGTTAGAGGGATTGGTGAATTGTTTCTCTGCTAACTCAGCAATGTCAAATTTGCTGGAGTGTAACAAAAAAAGAGGCATTAAGCTTGTTGATTTTACCATTTTCTCTTTCCACAATAAAGTTGTGAGAAGAGTCTTCGAACCTCCACTAGACTACTTTCTTTCTAGGAACAAGAGGTTGAGATGGTACCTTATCTGCGTTCCTAGTGTCCAGTAAAGTCACCAGCTTTCGTCTCAGATTCTTCTCTTCTTCCTCAAGAGAATCAGAATTAGTTGCCAAGAGTTTGAGAGCTTGGTCCAATGTTCCTCTTGGCATATCAAGGAATTGTTCTCTTATGAGGGAACATGAGGAGCCATCATTGAAGGTTAGTTTGATGTAACCCTCCTCACAAGATATGTCACTCAGAGTAGTACAATTGTTGAGATTCCTCTTGATCTTCTTGAATTCCTTTAAGGTCAGAGATTTAGATGGGTGAGAGGATGAATTAGGCTGGGTGGATGATGATTGAGTTCTTGGGAGTGTTTTGGGTTTATGGATAGGTAGTAGTGGTGGTTGTTTTATTGGAATGGGTGTGGTAGAGGGTATGGATGATGGTGTGGGCTCAGGAGTGTAAGGTTTAGTGGTTGGTTCAGTTTTGATGGGGAAAGGGAAAGGTGTTGGTTCTGGTTGAGATTGTGGTTATGGTGTTGGTTCAGAAGTCATTCCCTGTATTCTTCTATACATCTCCTTCCTTTGTCTGTGCGAATGTCAGCTTTGATGTCACTGACATGTCGTTGTCGGGTCTTCTCAGACATTGGACCAACTTGCTTGCCAGAGAAGCCATGGGCCCCGAGTGATCCTTCATCCAGGCTTTGTCTTCCACATTCTTAACAACTGCAAGTTGAGCTTCTTCCTCTTTCTTCTTCTTCTTCTCCTTCAACTCTTCCTTAGAAGCCCTCTTTCTCTCTTTGTTCATTTGATCTTGTTCTTTGTTGAAAAGTCATAAGATTGTATCATTAACATGAGGAGCAAGTTCCTCAAGAGAGAATCCCCTAGAGCTTAGAAAAGCTATCCTTTCATCCTGAAGCTGTTGCTCAACTTCCTCTTTTCTTTTCTGTTCTTCGTCTTTTAATGCCAACCTTGTTGATTCTTCTTGTTCTTTCCATAGTAGGGTTGCCTTTTCTAACTCTACCAATTTCTCTAGTGGTAAGGGGAGAACATCTTCACTAGCTGCACCAAGATTGACGAGCCTGTCAATAATTTCCACCCTCCTTTGGTTGTTGATAGCTTCCTGGTTGACTACAGCTGCTTTGCTACATGCAGTTAATAGCTTCTCAGTGGGAAGTCTACCTTTTGTTCTAAGCTTCTCCAACCTTTCTTCCTCTAGTAGTTCTTCCATAGCAGCTTCCTTATACCCTTGATGTCTTCGGAAGCTTGTGACATTGGAGGTTCTTGTGTAGAGGATTCAGGTTAATGGGTGGTGATCTGAGTCTGTGATGATGATGGTGTTTGAGTGAGAGGGGTTTTAAGAAAGTCTTCACTATTTACCTCAGATGCCAGTTCAAGGATTGCATCGGTGATAATTAGATCATCAGACAGAGAGTATAGCCCTTCCGCAGCTTGGATCTCAGCTTTGGAAGTTTGGAATGATTCTTCCGCAGCTTTGACTTCAGCTTTGAAAGTTTGTGAGATTTCACTATCTATCCCTACTGTATCAGTTGTTGGGCCATCAGTCCCCATATGCCCTTCGAATTCAATCTCAGGTTTAATGTGGACCTTAGGTTGACCAACTCCCTTGACAGTGGTAGATGGTGCATTCCACCTCTGAAGCTCTTCAGCTCCAAAGTATGCCAAAGCAACATCTGGACTTGGTTGTTCAAGTGAGGAGCTCATCATAAATTTGGTTAAGAACCTATTCATATCAATGAGTATCCTTGGGTCCACTTGAAGGATGATGGGAGGAGGCTCAGGGAAAGTAGTTGATTGTTAAAAGGTATATCTTGAAGCTAGTGTCGAAAGGGCTAAGCTTGGCTGATCCACATGAGTTTCTCTTTAAACATTCTCCCCCTTTTTGGTAGCATCATCTTGAAAGCTTGATGAGCTGGAGGAGGAAGTCAGAGAGACTTGAATTGGTACATGCCTAACAGATCTCTCAATCTGTTTCTCAGCTAGTTGAGCCTTTTGATTTTCAATCTCAAGTTGCTGAGTGGCAGACCTATCCTCTAAATTCATAACCCTAGATTCAAGATTTGAGACTTTGAATAGTAGGTCTTCTATGGTGAGTTTCGTACTTCCCTCACCTTCTTTAGAAGAATCATACGGAGATGAGGCAACATACCTAGTATGTTCATCCTCACCACCAGTTGTGGTTTCTTGGCGCCCTGGTTTCCCTTGCTTAATGATGTCTCTTTCAGAGTCATCAAAAGGCAGGGTTGCCGTAGATTCAGTCTCAGAAATGTTACCACTATCCTGAGGACCCATTGAGGCACTCACAGTACTGGCAGTTGAATCTACGTGAGTCCCTTCCACACTAGTGGGACTCACCTCGGTTTGGGTTTGATGATGAGGGCTAGAAATCAGAGATCTCTCTAGGCTTAGTTGATCTTTAGATAGGTGTTATGGATCAACATCAAGGCCTTGAAGAGACATAATTTCTTCATCAGTACCCATGAGAAGGTAAGTGAAGAATAGGGAAGTTATGCCAAGTGCCCTAAAACCTTGATCAATGTCTAGTGGCATTGACCCTTTGATGGGGTTGTCCCTTTTTGGCTACTCAGGAGAGTATAGTGACTCTCCCTAAAGGCTTATAGTCTAGGTTTTGGGATCATAGGATTGAGACTAAAGAGACTCAATACCCATATTAACGTTAAATGTGAAGGATGGTGGGGCCTTAGACTGAGTGGGAGCCCATGTTTCCACTCTAGCCTTTTTGGATTGAACAGGGGGAAATTGTTCAATCAGACGAGATTAAACAAGGGTTCGCTTGAAGCGTCTCGGATATGTAAGTTTGATTTGATGGGAATGAAGATTTGGTATTGAGGTGGTTATTGCTGGTGTGGGTTAATCACCTGTAGGCTTAACAGGGATGTCACTAGGAACCATTGGCTCGATCATACCTGGAAGAAGAGCAGTATGTTTTCCAGAGAAGTAGGTGGACACTCTCTTTAGTACATTGAAGATGATCGGTCTCATGTGAGGGATAGGAAGAGCAGCTATACAGACAAGCTTACTCTGATCCAGCTCACAGTTGATGATGTTTTGAATAAACTTGGGATACATGTAGAATGTTTCGGTTCGAAGGTTTCCCCTGAAGTTGTACAACACAAATCTTGAGTAGTTAAATTGGAGACCCTTTACCAACCCGTGAACAAGGCATCCTAGATCATAGGGAATTTGATCCCATCCCCCAGACTTGTTTGACCAGCAGTGAAGAACAATGTGGAGCAGGAACTTCCAGTTGTAGGAGAAGTTGAACTTGTAGACAATTGACCTACTCACATCTCCACCATATCCCATTTGGGTATATGTGTCTTCTAAGTCTGATTTGAGGAATTTAGTAGGAGAACCCTCATCATGGAGCTCTAGGTGCTCCCTGATGGTTTGTTCAGATATGACCAATTCTTGGCCGCAAACTTTTGACGTAATAACCCTGACATCGGTTATAGTGTCAATCTAGCCATTTCCCCAGAACTCTGCCATATGGTTTGAGTAGATTATGGGGTTTACGGTTAGGGCTGTGAAATAGATGGACTGGGTTAGAAACTTAATGATATCAGAGAAGTCAGCATCCTTGGAAGAGTCAAGGAGTGCGACTTGGTTATGGTGAGGGTTTAATGTCATTGTTGGAAAGTTATAGCGGAAGAGAAGTTTGATTTGGGAGTAAAACTGAAGAGGAAGGAAACTTAGGGTTGTGAAAGTGGTAAAATGATTAAGAAAATAGGTCGGAAGTATTTAAATGGGTGAAATGGCGGATGGATAAGGTGAAATGATAGTTTGGGGTATGATGTGATAATGGCGGTAAGGTTGAAACCATTTAAAATATTCTTGCATCATTAATAAAATCTTTACCTTTTACAGAGTGAGGCCCAAAAGATTTCCGTTACATAGTAAAGCTTTCTTCCGAAGGTTATCTTCTTCCGAAGCCAAACTTACTTCCGAAGATAAATTTCATCCTAAGAGAAATTTACTTTCGAGAGTAAGAGGATTTTCCAACTGAAGGAGTTTTTCAAGCTTCGGAAATAGATTTGATATATCATCAAATGTTCTTCCGAGGCTAAAAACTCTTCAGAAGATAAGATTATCCTTGGTGGAATTTTCCTTCAGAAGGTACGTAAGACATCTTCAGATGGTTAATTTCTCTTTGGAAGAACTCATACTTAGCCAATTTTGAAGAAACACCTTCTTGTAACAGCGCTTAGATTGTTTTAACAAAGACAAGACACATTTTGAAAAGGTTTTCAAATAAGATAGTCTAATCAATGTTTATCATCCCACCATAATAAGATACTTAAATCTTTATTCATCAAATGCCTTGGTGATAAATCAGCATATTGTTCATTTGAGTTAACTTTGACTAGTTTGATCAGATTTTTCTCATTAATATCTCTAATGAAATAATACCTGATGTCAATGTGCTTTTCTCTTGGAGTGCTTGACAGGATTTTCGGTAATAGAAATGGCACTCTTGTTGTCAATGTGGATAGGAGTCTCCATGAAATTGAATCCATAATCTTACATCTGGTTTTGAATCCATAACAACTGAGCACAACAACTAGCAATAACAATGTATTAGCTTCAGCAGTTGATGTTGAGACACATGATTTCTTCTTGCATTGCCATGAGATGATTCTTCCACCAAGAAATTGACATCCTCCGGATGTTGATTTCTTGTTGATGTTACAACCACCATAGTCACTATCAGTGTAGCCATAGAGAATGAAGTTGTTGTTCCTTGGATACCAGAGAGATATCTAAGGATTCTTTTGGCAGCAACTAAGTGAGGCACCTTTGGAGCAGCCTGATATCTTGCTCATATGCAAGTTGCAAACATGATATCAGGTCTACTTACTATGAGATAAATCAGAGATCCAATAATTGCCCTATACTGATGTTGATCAGTATCCTCCCCCTTAGAGACAAGACAGAGATTATGATTTCTAGGTATAGGGGTCTTTGCTGGCTTACAATCTTTCATGTCAAATCTTTCTAAAATGTCTTTAACATACTTTGATTGATCGATAAAGAACCCTTCTTTCATCTGCTTTTACCTGAATTCCAAAGAAAAAGTCCATTTTTCCCATGGAGCTCATGTTAAACTTCTTCTTCATAATGCTCTCAAAGTCTTTACACATTTGGTCATTTGAGGAACCAAATATGATGTCATCAACATAGACTTGTACGAGAAAAATGTGTTTCCCTGATTTTTTTATGAATAAGGTCTTGTCAATGGTACCTCTGGTGTAGCCATTCTTCAGCAGAAACTGAGACAAAGTCTCATACCACAACCTAGGTATCTGGTGCAGCCCATAGAGAGCTTTATCCAATTTGCACACGTAGTTGGGGTGTTGTGGGTCTTCAAATCCTAGAGGCTGGCATACATAGACCTCCCTATCTATATCCCCGTATAGAAAAACACACTTGACATCAAGCTGGTAGACTGTAAAGTTCTTGGATGCTACATAAGCAAGAAAGATCCTCACTGCCTCAAGTCTTACAATAGGTGCAAGGATATCAATGTAATCAATTCCTTCCTCTTGCGTGTACCCTTAAACTACTAGTCTTGCCTTGTTCTTGATAATCAAGCCTCTATCATCTCTCTTGTTCCTGAATACCCACTTGGTGCCAATGGGTACTTGACCGGATGGTAGTGGACATAGGTTCCAAACCTTTTGTGTCTTGAATTGAAGCAATTCATCTTACATTGATTCAACCCAACTACTATCTTTCAAGCCTTCTTCTACCTTTTTTGGCTCCATCTGTGATAAGAAACATGAGTGCAAGCAGACATTCCCATTGTTAGTTTGTCCCATTGTTCTCACGCCTCTAGAAACATCTCCAATGATGTTCTCAGCTGGGTGAGTGTTATGAATCCTGAGCCTAGGAATTACATCTAGTTGCATGGATAGATCCAAATTGAAAAGGTTTTTCTTAGGGATTTGAACACTTGGTCCAGCTGATGTCTCACATTTATTCAATGAGGACTGATTGAATGAAGGAGAGACATCATCATTATCAGTTGGCTGTAGAACAACATTAGCTGTTGCCTGTTCCTTCAAAATACTGCTTCCATCAAATTGGTGTTGTACATTGTCACTAGATGAATTTTGAGGTTCACTTTATTGACAACTTGTTGAAGCTCCACTGGTTCTTGAGATAGTTATACTGTCAGATCTTCCAATTGTGGGAGCCTGATTTTCAGCATTTCTTGGAGAACTTGGAAGAGGTTTGGGTAACTCAAACAGTTGGTCATCATCAGAATCACTTTGAGTACCTGTTCCAGCTAAAACATTTTCACAAGAAGGTTTAGAATAGTTTGGAAATAGTTTTGAATTGAAAATATGATCAGGTCCATTCCCCCTAACACAGGGAATGTGCTCATTTACAACAATGGTTGATGATTCCTCAAATTGTTGATTTATAATTGTGTAAACTCTATAGGCAATAGAGTTGGAGGAATATCCAACAAACAGGGCATCATCCGACTTTTCAGCAAATTTTGCCATATTGTCCTTTGTGTTAAGTATGGTACACCTGCTGTCAAAGGACCTAAGAAAGCAAATGAACGGTGGCCTCTTGTTCCATAGTTCATAAGGGGTCTTTCCATGTGGCTTAACTACAAGAACTATGTTCTGCGCATAATGCTGACTGCCTCTGCCCAAAATGTTAGAGGCAGCTTTGAATCAACTAACATAGTCCTAGCAGCGTCAATAAGTGTCCTATTTCTCCTCTTAGCAACACCATTTTGTTAAGGAGTTCTAGGAGCATTATATTATCTTGCAATCCCTTTTGAGTTTCAGAATGAGTCAAAAAATTGATTCTTAAACTCAGTCCCTTGATCACTTCTAATAATCTTAACCTTGTGATCAATTTGATTTTCTATTATAAGAATAAAAGATTTTAAAGTTTCAACAGTTTGATCTTTTGTTCTTTAAAAGAATACCCATGTGATTCTATTAAAATCACCAACAATCACAAAGCAATATGATTTCCTTCCAATGCTCATTATACTTGTGGGACCAAATAGATCCATGTGCAATAAGTGTAATGGAGTAGTGATAGAGTTAACTTCTTTGGATTTATGAGATACTCTATGTTACTTTCCTTTTAGACATGCAACAAAGTTATATTTGCAGAAAAAATCCTTTTTAGGCACACCATGTACCAAGTTATTTTTAACCAACTTATTCATGGTTTGGAAATTAACATGACACATTCATTTATGCCATAGAGTTGACTCATGACCATCAGATTTGGAAAAAAAGCATGATACTTCATGTTGGAGCATATATTGTCATATATAGTGTGTCCGTCGCTTGTCGAATAGTCTAGGCTTAATGTAATACACCTGATATATTATAAAAACATGAAACTGGGTCATTCGTAGGAGCATATGAGAATGAGACTCAGTCGTGCGACTGAGCCTTGCTAATGGGCCAGCTGTGCGACTGAGAGATGCAATTGGCCATTCGTAAGACTGAACCATAAGTATGGTCCAGTCGCACGATTGAACCATACGCATGGTCCAGTCGTACGATTGAACCATACGCATGGTCCAATCACACGATTGAACCATACACATGGTCCAATCGCACGAATGGGCCCAGTCGCATCTAATATGGGCTGAGGCCTATATATACTAGTTTCAATGTGTAGAGAGATTAAGGATTTGAGAGGGAGTTTGCTCAGATCTTGTTACGTGTGTTGTTTCTATGTTAAAATCGAACTCCAAACCATGTTCCTATGACCCTTGCGAATCTGATGATGTCTATTTTGTTTCGATTCATGTAAAATTCATCAGATTAGGGTTTTTGGCAGCTTTGGCGGATGCAGATCTGAGAATCTGCGTGCAGACCCATTCGTGCGACTGGACCATGCTAATGGACCATTCGTGCGACTGGACCATGCTAATGGACCATTCGTGCGACTGGACCATGCTAATGGACCATTCGTGCGACTGGAGCATGCTAATGGACAATTCCTGCGACTGGACCATGCTAATGGACCATTCGTACGACTGGACCATGCTAATGGACCATTCGTATGACTAGACCATGCTAACGGACCATTCGTACGACTGGAATGCGACTGGAATGCGACTGGACCAGTCTTATGACAAGTCATGCTACTGGACCAGTCTTATGACTAGTCATGCTACTGGACCAGTCTTATGACAAGTCATGCTACTGGACCAGTCTTATGACCAATCATGCTACTGGATCAGTCTTATGACCAGTCTCACGAATATATCATTCTTTTCATCCATTCACATGAATGTGATATTTGTCCTCCATGTCATACGGATGAACGGTGTTCCAGACCAAAAAAAATAAAATAAAAATAAAATAAAATAAAATCTGGAACTACCTTTTGCATAGATTTGAGGATGAGCAAAGCACATTCACCCCGAGATTCTTTTGTCAAATAAGTTTGATTGATACCCCATTATTCGTTGGACTTCAAGAATAGATGAATGTAGAGAACACAAAAGAGAGAAAAGAAGATGTCAGCAGTCGGTGCTGATTTTGTGGGGTAGTCAGGAGCACCTGACTATTTATGGGCCAATCAAGTTATATCTATCCGCATAGAAAGGATTCTCATTTTTAGGGGGAATCCATGTATAGAGAGATTGAAGACACAATCAGAAAGTGATGATATGAGCCGGTTTCCGATGAAGAATCTGAGTGCACACTGATTTGGTTGAGATTGTCAGCTGTGGATTGGAACCTTCTACCTTTTGCCCAATACACCGTATGAAGACGCCAAGAGAGCACAACGTTTATATATTGGGATATGCTGAATGTGAGGGGGACTTTCTGCAGGTGTTAATGTTAATCAGGTTAGCCTGTGTGAAGATTAAAGCAATGGAAAACTATTCATGTCATTATCTGGAAAAATCAGTCATATGGGGAATCTTGATGCTATGATGGTGTTCTGCAAAGTAAACGAAAGCTATTGTGCCTAAATTCATTTTCAGGGATAGAGTAGCAACCTGACGGATCGGCAACGTTGGCTAATATGGTTTTCGTTTGATTCTATTGGCAACCAGAGCTAAGATTGACTGAAGATTGTAAGAGGTGTTATCTAGTATTCGCAAGCAACGTCCAAGGGGGAATATGTTGGAGCATATATTGTCATCTATAGTGTGTTCGTCGCTTGTCGAATAGTCTAGGCTTAGTGTAATACACCTGATATATTGTAAACACATGAAACTGGGTCATTCGTAGGAGCATATGCGATTGAGACTCAGTCGTGCGACTGAGCCTTGCTAATGGGCCAGTTGTGCGACTGAGAGATGTAATTGGCCATTCGTAAGACTGAACTATAAGTATGGTCCAGTCGCACGATTGAACCATACGCATGGTCCAGTCGTACGTTTGAACCATACGCATGGTCCAATCGCACAATTGAACCATATGCATGGTCCAATCGCACGAATGGGCCCAGACGCATCTAATATGGGCTTAGGCCTATATATACCAGTTTCACTGTGTATAGAGATTAAGGATTTGAGAGGGAGTCTGCCCGGAGCCCAGGGCTGCCGGATGAGAGGGGAGATCATGTTCGATCTCCCCTTGCCAAGAGTCCTGATTTTTATGTTGTAACGAGCTTGTAATCGTTAGGTTTTATCAATAAACCAAATTTTTGATAGTTCGTGTTATTGATTTGACTTTTGGTTGTGGTTGTTTATCCTTCCGTCAAGAACATGCTCGGATGTTTACCGATCCAGCCGACTTCACACTTCACCCAATGGGGAAGCATTGTTCATATCAAGCTTGTACATATCTTATTTTTTGGGAGATTTAAGAAGCACCAATTCCTGAGGAATTATCATCCCGGGTTTGAGGATAATGCATTCATGTTCTGTGAAAAGCATTTGGTGCTTTTGGTCACAGAATTGAGAAACACTTAAAAGATTGTGTTCAAGCTGTTTGAGAAAGTTTACTTTGTCGACTTTTAACTTGACATTGGATACAATTCCTCTGCCATAAATGTATCCTCCGGCCTTACCTCCAAACTGAACAGGACCTCCATCAAAATGTTGAAATTGTTGAAGAAGAGATTTGTTCCTAGTCATGTGCCTAGAGCATCCACTATTTACAATCCACACATTGTCATTCTTATCATGTGGATGTCCCTACACATAAGGTGTAAAAGTTAGTTGTTATTGGAAACCCAAGCCTTGTTGGTCTTGGGCTCTTCCAATGATATTGACATAATTGAACCAAAGTGTATGCATGAGGGTTTAATAGATGTTTGTGAAGAAGAGATTTGGGCTCCAGCATCTTGTTTGATGCTCCATTCCATCCCTTGGTTGATCAGTGTAGATGAGCTTGATGAAGCTTGGGCAACATGGCATACTTCCGAGGCTTCTTTCTTCTCGGAAGAAGCATTCCTTACCTTTTCTCCCAAAGCAGTCTTCTTTTCGAAAGATTTCAAAGAAACTCTTTTGTTCTTCTGAATTTTCTTTGCCTTATCTTCCGAAGCTATTTTCCTTTTGGAAGAATGAGTTTCTTCCGAGAGCAACTTTGCTTCGGAAACAAGCTTTTCTTTTCTCATCACTTGGACCATGTGATAAGGTCCAAATGTGAAATCTTCCTTGACTCCTTCTTTCTTAACATTATTTTCATAATGTGCGCTTGCAGGATTGTAGTAACAATTTTAGCCATATGATTGTGCAAAGCACACATTATGCTTGCAATATTAGTTTTAGCCATGTGATTGTTTCTTATCTTCATCAACAGTCTTTCCCGTCAACTTCTAATACTTTAGCAAGATGGGAGTGCTGGTACTACACTCTTTTCTTAGATCAGAGTTTCTAACCACCTAGAATCCGGCTGTAATGAACAATCCCTTTTGCTTTGGGTCTATCTTCAGCTTGGCCTCAGCCACTTTCTTGGCAGTTTTTCTAGCTGCCTTAGCTTGGTTTCTTCTGGCTTTGGTGGTCTCCATAGTTGCATCATTCTTCAACTCATGTGATGGTGGATTAGCAGTTGGAACCTCTTGCTCTTTGGTCCCACACCTTGGCTGTCTAATAGACTCATAAGAATATGATGTAACAATTTTATTGGTTCCCAACCATCCTCTGTTTTGATAACAAATTTTTTAATGGGAGGATGATGCAAGAATGTCTTGGAAGTTTTGCTCAGAAATAGCATGCTTCCTAGCTTGAGCCTCAACTATTACTAGCTGGGCTTGAGCCTCAGTCAATTTGGAGATTAAATCTTTGATTTGAGTTCTATATTGGTATGTTCATGTTTTAAAGAGGATACAATTTTCTCTAATTCTTAAATTTTCATTTTATAGTCAGATTCAGCACTTTTAAAATCATTCTTAAGGATATTCGAAAACTCAATATCAAATTTAATTTCCATATTGTAGTCCTAATACATTTTAACTTTAGCAATGCAAGCTGGAGTACAGAGGTGTTCAAATACCTTGATGTCATCACTTACAACCATCAATGTTTGAGCAGGAGTCACATCCTGCACCATAAAGTTCCAGTCAACCTCTTAAGCAACAACAGTTGTGTGTTGTTCAGTTGACTTTTCAGCGGCTTTGGGCGTGATACGATGTGTGGAGGCTTGTGTGGTTACCGGATAGGATTTGGAAGCCTTGTATTCCCTGGCAAAGTGACCTAGCTGGCTACAGTTGTAGCACTTGGCCTTGCTCTTGTCAAACCCAAATTTGCTGTTAGTTGGGTTTTGGGGAAATTGCCTTCTAGTTTTCTTGAAGAACTTCTTTGCTCAGTAACTTAGCAGAGCCATCTGTTGGACAATATCCATGTACTCCACATCATCTCGGCTAAAACATTCTAGATCATCAAAGCAAACTTAAAAGTCATTAGAATGTCCATTTCCTGAGACAAGGCACATCTGTCCTAGAAGGGACTTGACTGAGCCTATTGAGACATTGGAGTCTCAAGAAAGGTAATGTATGGCCCAGAGGAACAAGATGGCTGCTGGGAGTAAGTCAGGTACTGCTGAGGTTGGGGGGTCTTGAGCCTTTAGCCACCATTAAAGCGTTGCCAGCAAGAAGGCTTGAGGGTCTGGTCACCTGGTGGCCTCTCTTGTTTTCCATCTCTACACGGTATCCATCAAGGATGCCATATAGTTCAGTTATAGTGAGAGAGTTTAAGTTCCTTCTCCTCTTGATAGAGAAACAGTAGAAAGTCCACTCATTTAGAAGTGCACTCATGAACTTTCTTGAGAGATCTCTCATCTCTAGAGACACTCCCACAAACTGAACTGATGAAATAAGATCCATGTACTTGAAATATTGCTGGCTGAGGGTCTCTCTTGCAATATAAGTGAAGTTTTCAAATTGTTGCTTTAGAAATCTTTCTTTGAGTCATTGGAGCTAGAGTACATCTGAGTTAAAGCATCAAAGAGTTCTTTGGCTGACTGACAATGCTCGAATCCCATTATGATTAATTTGGGTATGGTAGTCATAAGAACAGTTATTGCTTTGCTATCGATATGTAGTCCCTTATGGTCTTCATTAGAATAGTCTTCAACAGCCTTCTCTATCATAGCACCATTTCCAGCCTGTGTTATAATCTTTGGCTTGTAAGGGCCATTGGTGATAGACTTCCACATCTTGTTGTCTTGGTACCTAATGAAGCCTTCAATGCGTCTACTCCAAGATTTGAAGTTATCAGGGGTGATGATAGGTGCTTTGCATATTGTCCCCATTTCACCTTCAGATGATTTTTTGTTGAGGGCCATTTTGAGTGAGGTGAGTGTATGAGTAGAGAAAAAGGTTGATTTGGATGGTAAGATCTCACAATCAATAGCCTAAAAAGCTCTGAAACCAATTGCAGGATCGAGTTTTGTCACTCAACACAAATATTATCTCTCGAACTCACTAAGTCACACTCGGTTTGATGATGCAAATCCCTTTAAGAGTTGATAATAATATACTAAGTAAGAAGATATATTTTTCAAGATACTTGTATATATTACTTCTCAACTTAAAGTATTACAAGACTCTGACAAGCATACAAACTGAGTTACAATGAGAAACTATATATACTACTATCTATAGCCGGTTATACTTTGATACTAGCTGGAAACTTACTACTAAACAAATACTACATTGCTAGAAGTAAGGTATCTAAGATAAAATACTATCTAAGGTATGGTAGTCCTAACATGTCCATGACTTACCTTTTGTCACCAACTAAAGTTGGTAACAGTACTAACTGATAAGGAATGAATAGTGGAATAAAGTATGGTCAACTACATGGGCGTGGGAAAGCGCCATGCAGTATCTCAAAGATTGTAGCGGCTTGTCAGAAGGAGCATACTTATGTCCACTAATTTATAGTAGGTTCTTCTGAAGGTTAATTGACTTCGGAATAACTTGTTCTTCCGAAGCCACTTATACTTCGAAAGAGTCTACTTCTTCCGAGGCTTGTTATGATCTTCAAGACTTCATGCTTCGGAAGTCATTGCCTTGGAATCTTCTAAGTGTTGAACTTCGGAAGAAGGAAGACTTTGTCTTCAGGAGTTAGAGTTCCTCTTCGGAAGTTCTTTCAGCCTTGACCTTTGGAAGTTCAACTTTTGCCTTCGGAAGTTCCTTCTAAGTTATACCAAAAATGTTCTAAGTGTTTGTTTTGGTTGCACCAACCTTACTTGATCCAACACATATTCACCACCATCAGCTATATCCACCACCGTGGACCATCTTCGGTCACCATCGGCCACCAAAACCCATAAATCGATGTAGTTCTTCACCATTGTTAGTTTCAAAGACCCATATCTAATGTCATTGGCCATCTCTTGTAGATCTCCACCACCATTGGGCATCGAAACCCACCAATCGTACCGCCACCGTCACCGAGGTGGTGGTTTTACTCTACAAATTCATCAACAGTGATGTGACATTGTTGTGTTGGTAAGGTGACAAGGTGGTGTTTGCAAGGTGGTACAATGTTGTTTGAAAGGTGGTGAAGATATCAAGATGGTAAGATGGAGGTGCTGGCGAGGTGTGACGGTGCAGGGAGACGGAAGTGTCGGCAGGTGCAACGACGGTGGTGAACAAGAAAGGGCACGGGTGGGGTATTGGAGTGGATGATGAGTTTATTAATTCATAACAATATAATAATAATAAGTAATATGAATTTATTAGGTTTAAGTGGTAAAATCATTTCTTTATAAATTTTAACGTAAAAAAATAACGGACGTTTAATCGAAGGACGAAACGTGTATTATTTTTTCAAACATTAGACATATAACTGTAATCTTTCAATCCCAAGGATGAAAGGTGAAATTTGAGCAAAATTTAGGGATAATCCACGTAATTTACTCTAGAAATAAATAAGAACAATTACAAGTAGAAAATAAACTTAAGAAATAGAAATGACAAGAACGATAAAACAGGTGTGCCTGAGACATTATGTTCAATAGATGCCACTTTAAATAGATTTTGGACCACTAAGTTGTATCTCGTCTGTCTACTAGGGTACATCGACCTTAGCAGATTGTATTGCCTAGTTTAACCAAGTAAGTGAAATAAGAGTGTTAAGTACTAAAAATGTAGATAATTCTTCAAGTGGATATGTGAAGTGAAACATATATCAAGTCGCAACTTAAACAAGGTACTCATGTTTCATTATATTATGAATTCTAGAGTTATTATAGTTTAGCTAGACCAAAAGTATTTACACTAAATCTAAGTTAATGTTAGATTTAATAGTGCCTTAATGTTTGAAGCTGAACAGACAAGCTTCAATTAAACAATTGTTGAACTATGTATTTCAGCTGAAGGAAATAGTAGCCTCTATTGAACTGCCTTTGATTAGCGGATATGAGTACCTGGTAATCGGTAGTTAGACTCAGCGGCAACATCTACTGAACCACCTTTAGGCAACAGTAGCACAGATGCGCATCAGGAGATGAACTCAACACTAACCACCAGTTGCAGCCAAGTTTGCACTTCTTAGTAGTTGGGCTACAGCTACCAAAAAATTCAAATACTAAAGGTGGCTCTAAAGCGGCTCGCAATGATGCGAGCGAAGTGCGCCATCAAAGCATCACATTACGTTCATTGTCTTGCCCTTGTGTGGACCCGGACGTGTGTTGGGTCCTTTGTAGAAGTCCAGCCTTATCAACAAATTTAGATTTTGCTACTCCTCCAATTTGGGACAACTCATGTTCCACCAAACTCAATTTTCATAGTTTTTATGTTTCAAATACCTAATTTTAAGCATTGATATCTCATTAATCTTAGCTTGGTTATGGATACGATTTGATTTGTTGTGATCATCGCATATCATAGAATACAAACCCACTAAGTAATAAATATATTAGTAACAAATACTATTACTTAGCAGTGTCTAAAGTTAGTGAAAAACTTATTTTTTTCACTAGTGAAAAACTTACTATTTCACTAAATTTCTAACAATCCCTGACATGAATGGAGATCTTTACACTCAAGTAATATGATATATATCAACAATTAAATATTGCTAGAGAAGTAGGTGTTCCCTTTAAACCCTCCTAAAAAGTATACTTAGCCTTCTACCGGTTGGTAGACGTGATATCCTTGAACAAGCCCCTTTTTATGTTGAAGTTATTACACTTCACACAATACTCTTCATGGTATGGTTAACCCCTTATTGTCATCTCCGATATGGTCATGGAACACTAGCTTGGTTTTGCAAGAGATCTTGGATTTGTGCACCCTACAAATTCATTTGAAACAGCCCCACTTCTCTCTCACATAAATGACTTTACAAAAATCATTGAAAGTCATATGCTTATCCTTCTTTGATATCATTGGTTTGTTGTAGGAATGAACTTGGAAGTCTACATCTTCTTTTTATGCTGGAAACTCCCTCATAGTGACCTCAACTTTTTGCCATTAGGTTGTGTTATTGAGCCTAAGTCACGAGATCTCCATACTAGGATCAGTTTTTCTTTGTACAAAGTTACTCAAAAGGATTTAGTCCCATTCCCCTTCATGACTTATAAACGACCCCATTTCTTAAGTTTTTTGTAAGCGGATCCGTAATGTTATCTATTGATTTGACATAGTCAATTGTGATAACCCCGGTTAAGAGTACTTATTGTATCATATTATGAATACATCATATTTGGCAATATACATTGTACTTTCAGCTATATCGGTAGCCAATTAGCAATCGTAATATATGTAAATAGCCATCACAAGCTTTAGCCATCTTGGAATGTATTCCAAGAATTAACATAACCATTTTGCTCTTCTCCGGTTTATCTAATATGGTAAACTAAGATTCCAACATGGATCTTGCTATATCAACTTGCTTGAATGACTTCCAAGCTATAGTCGTTTCTCTGTGTGTCAAAACATAACCACTTGTAGATTTAGAATCTTCTATATTGGATATCCAGTTATCATCGGTATACCCTTCCACAATAGTTGGATCTTGGTCATAATGACTCCATAGTTTCTTGTGTAACTCAAGTACCTTAGTAATCTTGTCCTGCTCTTCCAATGTTTAGAGCTAGGATCCCTAGTGCACCTACTTAGCCTACTCACAACATATGTTAAATCAGGTCGAGTATATTTCATGAGATATATAAGACTTGTAATGATCATTGAGTACTTCAGCTAAGCAACAACCTTACCTCTATTCTTGGAAAGATGGTGGGTAGTATCAATAGGTATTAAGCAACACTCATGTCATCCCTATTGAATATCTCAAAGATCTTGTCCATATAACAAAATTGACTTAACACAACACCATTTTTGGTTCTAGTAATCTTTACTCCAAGGATCACATCGGCTATACCCATGCCTTTCATGTGAAATCTCTCTTCTAACATATTTTTTGTAGATCCGATCATGTTATCAGCACTCCTAGTTATAAGCAGATAATCTACATATAGGTAGAATATGATATAACCTTTACATATGTCTTTCATATTAAAACATTTGTTACACTTATTGATTTTAAAACTATTGTTGATCATATCTTATTCAAACTTTTGATGCCATTGTTTTGGATCTTGCTTCAAGCCATAGAAAGACTACATAAGTTTTCACACTTTTCTCTCCTAGCTAGGTGTAGAGAAGCTCTTAGGTTACTTTATATAAATCTTTTTATCTAAATCCCCATTTACAAAAGCAGTTTTTACATCCATTTGATTTACTTTATAAAGGTTATTATTGTCACAAATGAGTAGGTATTAAAGTAGTCTAGACCTTGCTTTTGTCTATAATCTTTGATCACTAACCTTGCCTAGTATTTTTCAATAGAACCATCAGATTTCAATTTCTTCTTGAATATCTAACATATCTAAGCGGTTTACAACTTGGAAGAAGATCCACCAACTCCCAAGTATGATTCTGTAAGATAGAATCAATTTCATTCTTAACAGCTTCTTTCCATTAAGGTACTTTTGAAGAGGTGACCATTTCTTTATAGGTTTGAGGCTCACCCTCAACCTATAAGTAAGAAAATCAGGCATAAAGGTTTTCAATCCTTTGTTTTTTGGTTCTTATTGGTTTAACCTCTTTAGCCTGTAAATGAATATGATCCTTATCATGAAAAATGTCATAACCTGGTGTTTACAAGCTCGTGTGTTTTTTCCAAGCAAGAAACACCTACTCAAGGAATGACGCATTCCTTCATTTCATTAAGTAATCTTGTATATTTCGAGATTTTTTGATTTATGTGAAAAAAACCTGATATGCACTACAATGATGGGCATAACCTCAGAATACATTATCCACACATTTGGGTCCTATCTTTTGACACTTTGATGGTGACACCACCACTTTGGCCATGTAGCCCCACACTCTCAAGTATTTGTAGGATGGTTTTCTTTATATATATAATTCATAAAGTATCTTATTTAAAAGATACTTAGTCACTAAGATGGATTCTCCCATATTTCCTGGTCTAACACGGAACTTATCAGCATTGCCATCATCATTTCTTTTAATGTATGTTTTTTATTGTTCTGTAATCATATTTGGACATGGAAAATAAGAATCAGTGTATTCATGGATCATTCTAATTTGTGCACAAGAATCAGCAAATGGTGACACATATTTACAGCCTCTATCGCTCATTAAAACCTTTATCTTTTTAGTTAAGTTAATTTTCGACCTTGGTTTTGTACAAGATGAACTTGTCAATTGCTTCATACTTAATCTTAAGTAAGTACACGTAGCATACTTAGAACATGAACTTCACAATGGTTACAATGAGTTTAAATATATCACTTTGAGTGTAGCCCTTCCCATCAAACATTCCGTGCCTATAAAACAGATTTATCACTCTTAAAAACTAAACGAAAGGCAAACTTACTAAGCAACCATCCCGATACATGGCTCTTGCGCAAATCAAGAACGTATAGCATATTTCTTAAAGTGATATCAGTTGTAGCTACCTTTCCCATGTATAGTCTCTCATCTCCTACTACATTCTTAAATGTATTAAAGAGAGTCTTGTCTTCACAAACATGATGGATACACCCATGTCAACACACCAACACTTAGGGTTATTCGAGCCCAAATTAACCTCTTCCCTTATTTTAGTAGAGCAGATCAGTAGCAACATCAACTGAACTGCCTTTCAAGAGACAGTAGTAGAAATGCGCATCAGCAGATAGACTCAGTAGTAAGCACTAGCAGTAGCCAAGTCTGGACTTCCAAACCACTAGTAGTTTGGCCACAGCTGGGGAACAGTAGAAAATACTAAAGGAATCTCTCATGTGCGATGTATGTAAAAGCAAAGAGCCGCACATTAGGCCTATCGCCCCACGTGTGTTGGACGCTTTGCACCCATCTAGCAACCACTAGGTGTCCCTAATCATATATGTTTTCTTGTAGAAGTCCACCCTTATAAACCATTTTTTATTATGTCCCTCCTCTAATATGGGTCAACTCGTGTTCCACGTAACTCAATTTCCATTGTTTTTATGTTTCAACTATCCAACTTTAAGCATCTATATCTCTCTCATTTTAGCCTTGTTTTGGACATAGTTTTATTCTTTGTGATTCTCTTATATCATAGAATACAAATCCAATAAATAAAAATTTTATAAGTATTAAATACTAATACTTATTAGTGTCCAAAGTTAATGAAATCCCTCTTTTTCACCGGTGAAGAACCCACTTTATCACAACAAGATAAAATTTATGAATGCTATAAAGTTAACTTTTCTAGAGATGCTTGCTTTAGGAAAGATTAACATAGTAGGAGTAAATCATGTGGTAGGCTAGTGTACAAATAAGAAGGAAACCTGGTATGGTGGCTTATGTAAGGAATAATTCGCAAATAGTTTAGGAGACGTATATCTTTTTTATATTTCAAAAAAGTAGTGAGTGAAAGGAGTTCTTGGCCTTGAGTAAGAGCTTTCAAATCTAAGTTTTCACATCACATACCCAAATGTGCTACCAAATGTATGTCATGCTATGCATATACATGATGTCTCATATGCTATAGATATATAGTGGTTTGGGTTAGAAGATATATTGTAAATTATTATACTAATGCATATTTACAAATATATGAAAATGATTCTTAATCATAATAGATATTTGTTGGATATTGCTGATGCAACCAAAACAAACACTTAGAACATTTTTGGTGCAACTGATGAAGAACTTCCGAAGAAAAAAGCTAAACTTTCGAAGGTAAATGCTGAGCTTCTGAAGGTCAAGGCTAACAAAGCTTGCGAAGAGGAACTCTAACTTCCGAAGACAAAGTCTTCCTTCTTCCAAAGTTCAACACTTATAAGATTCCAATACAATGACTTCTGAAGTGTGAAGATAATCTCAAGCCTCGAAAGAAGTAGACTCTTCCAAAGTATAAGTAGCTAGGTTCTTCCGAAGCCAATTAACCTTCGGAAGAACCTGCTATGAACCAGTGGACATAAGTATGCTTCTTCTGACAAGCCGCTGCAACCTCTGAGATATTGCATGGGTTTTCCCACGCCCATGTAGTTGACCATACTTTATTCCACTATTCATTCATTATCAGTTAGTAAAGTTACCAACTTTGGTTGGTGACAAAAGGTAAGTCATGGACATATCATGACTACCAAATCTTAGATAGTATTTATCTAGGATACTTTACTTCTAGAAATGTAGTATTTGCTTTAGTCGTAAGTTTCCAGCCGGTATCAAAGTATAACCGGCTGTAGATAGTAGTATATATAGTTTCTCATTGTAACTCATATATCATACTTGTAAGAGTCTTCTAATATTTTGAGTTGAGAAGTAATATATACAAGTATCTTGAAAAATATTTCTCTTGTCCACCAGGTGTGCAGACCCTCAAGCCTTCCTGCTAGCAACTCCTTAATGGTTGTTGAACGCTCAAGAACCCCCAACCCTAGCAGTACCTGACTTACTCCCAGCAGCCATACTATTCTTCTAGGCCATACATCACTTTTCCTGAGACTCCAACTTCTCAACAGGCTTAGTCAAGTCCCTTCCAGGACAGTTGTGCCTTTGTCTCAGGGAATGGGCATTCTAGTGACATTTAGTTTTGCTTTGATGATATAGAATGTTTTAGCCCAAATGATGTTGAATACATGAATATTGTCCAACAGATGGCTCTGTTAACTTACCGAGCAAAGAAGTTCTTTAAGAGAACTAGAAGGAAATTTTCTAAAAACCCAACAAACAGCACATTTGGTTTTACAAAGTCAAAGCCAAGTGTTACAACTGTAACCATCTAGGTCACTTTGCCAGGGAATGCAAGGCTCCCAAATCCAACCCGAGAACCTCTCAAGCCTCCTCAAACCCCACCACACCTAAAGCCACTGGGAAGTCAACTGAACAACACACAGCTGCTGTTGCTCAAGAAGTTGACTAGAGCTTCAGGGTGCAGGATATGACTCCTGCTCAAGCATTGATGGCTGGAACTGATGACAACAAGGTATTTGAACACCTCTGTACTCCAGCTTGCATTGCTAAAGTTAAAATGTATCAGGACTACAATATGGAAACTAAATCTGATATTGAGTTTGAATATCCTTAAAAATGATTTTAAAACGGCTGAATCTAACTATAAAATGAAAATTAAAGAGTTAGAGAAAACTGTGTCCTCTTTAAAACATGATCATACCAACTATAGGACTAAATTTACTGAGGCTAAAGCCCAGCTAGTAATAGCTGAGGCTCAAGCCAGGAAGCAGGCTATTTCTGAGCAAAACTTCCAAGCCATTGTTACATCATCCTCCCACTCAAAACTCTTTTATCAAAACAAAGGTGGGCTGGGAGCCAATGAAATTGCTTCACCATATTTTTATGAGTCTATTAGACAACCAAGATGTAGGACTGAAGAGTAAGAGGTTCCATCTGCTGACCCACCATCCTATGAGTTAAAGAATGATACAACTATGGGGACCATCACAGGGAAGGTCCAGGTAAATCAACCCACTTCCACCAGTGATGATCAACCCCTAACCTCCAAAGCCAGAAGAAACCAGGCTAAAGCAGCCAGAAAAACGGTGAAGAAAGTGGCTGAGTCCAAGCTGAAGATCGACCCAAAACAAAAGGGTGTGTTCATTTCAGTTGGGATCCAGGTGGTTGGAAACTCTGATCTAGGAAAGGAGTGTAGTACCAGCACTCTTGACCTGCTGAAGGATCAAAAGTTAAAGGGGAAGACTATTAATGAAGACAAAAAATGCAAGAAAAAACAGTCTTCACATCCCACAAAGATTAACATTGCATGCATAATATGTGGTCTGCAAAACCATATGGCTAAAGATTGTTACTACAATCCTGCAAGCACACATTACACAAATAATGTTAAGAAAGAAGGAGTCAAGGAAGGATTCATATTTAGGCATATCACATGGCCCAAGTGTTGAGAAAAGGAAAGCTTGTCTCCGAAGCAAAGTTGCTTTCAGAAGAAATTCATTCTTCTGAAGGGAAAATAGCTTCGGAAGATAAGCTGAAGAAAATTAAAAAGAACAAAAGAGTTCCTTTGAAACCTTTCGAGAAGAAGACTGCTTCGGAAGAAAAGGTGGTGAAAGCTTCTTTTGAGAAGAAAGAAGCCTCGGAAGCATGCCATGCTGCTCAAGCTTTAACAAGCTCATCTACACTGATCAGCCAAGGGATAAAATGGAAGATCAGACAAGATGTTGCAACCCAACCTTCTTCTTCACAGACAACCATTAAACCCTCATTCATTCATATAGGTTCAATTATGTCATCATCATTGGAAGAGCCCAAGACCAACAAGGCTTGGGTTTCCAATAAAAACTAACCTTTTCACCTTATGTGCAAGGACATCCATATGACAAGAATGACAATGTATGGATTGTAGATAGTGGATGCTCCAGGCACATGACTAGGAACAGATCTTTTCTTCAAAAATTTCAACATTTTGAGGAGGTCCTGTTTAATTTGGAGGTAAGGATGGAGGATATATTTCTGGCAAAGGAAGTATATTCAATGGCAATTTCAAAGTCGACAAAGTAAACTTTGTCAAACAGCTTGAACACAATCTTTTAAGTATTTCTTAATTCTATGATCAAAAGCACCAAATGCTTTTCACAAAACATGAATGCATTATCCTCAAACCCGGGATGACAATTTCTCAGGAATTGGTGCTTCTTAGATCTCCCAAGAAAAGGGATCTGTACA
Source organism: Flaveria ramosissima (assembly GCA_025215565.1). NCBI lineage: Eukaryota > Viridiplantae > Streptophyta > Magnoliopsida > Asterales > Asteraceae > Flaveria > Flaveria ramosissima. Next base: position 48,307,971 of record CM046034.1, on the reverse strand, counting down.
AGCTGGATATGAACAATGCTTTCTTATTGGGTAAAGTATCATGTTTTCTTTCCAAAGTTGATGGTGATGAGTCAACTCTATGGCATAAACGAATATGTCATGTTAATTTCAAAACCATGAACAAACTAGTTAAAAGTAACTTGGTACATGATGTGCCTAAAAAAGAATTTTTCTACAAAGATAACTGGGTTGCATGTGTAAAAGGAAAGCAACATAGAGCATCTCGTAAATCCAAAGAAGTTAACTCTATCACCACTCTATTACACTTATTGCACATGGATCTATTTGGTCCCACAAGTATAATGAGCATTGGAAGAAAATCATACTGCCTTGTGTGTTGATGATTTGACTAGATTCACATGGGTATTCTTTTTAAGAACTAAAGATGAAACTACTGAAAGTTTAATATCTTTTATTCTAAAAATATAAAATCAAATTGATCACAAGGTTAAGATAATTAGAAGTGATCAAGGGACTAAGTTTAAGAATCAAGTTCTAGACTCATTATGTAACTCAAAAGGGATTGCCAGATAATATAGTGTTCGTAGAACTCCTCAACAAAACATGTTGCTGAGAGGAGAAATAGGACACTTATTGAGGCTGCTCGAACTATGTTAGCTGATTCAAAGCTGCCTCTAACATTTTGGGTAGAGGCAGACAGCACTGCATGCTATGTGCAGAACAGGGTTCTTGTAGTTAAGCCACATGGAAAAACCCCTTATGAGCTATGGAACAAGAGGCCACCATTCATTGGCGTTCTTAGGTCCTTTGGCAGCAGGTGTACCATACTTAACACAAAGGACAATTTGGCAAAATTTGTTGAAAAGTTAGATGATGCCATATTTGTTGGATATTCGTTTACCTCTATTCTTTGTAGAGTGTATAACATCAAAAATTAACAATTTGAGGAATCATCCAACATTGTTGTTAATGAGCACAATCCTTGTGTTAGGAGGAATGGACTTGATTATATCTTTGATTTAGAATTGTTTCCAAACTATTTTAAACCCTCTTGTGAGAATGTTTCAACTGGAACAGGTACTCAAAGTGAATCTGATGATGACCAACTGTTTGAGTTACCCAGACCTCTTCCAAGTTCTCCAAGAGTTGCTGAAAATCAAGCTTCCACAATTGACAGATCAGATAGCATAACTATCTCAAGAACCAGTGGAGCTTCAACAAGTTGTCAACAAAGTTAGCCTCAAAACTCATCTGATGATGTTTCTCCTTCATTCAATCAGTCCTCATTGAATGAATGTGAAACAAAAGATGGGCCAAGTGTTGAAAACCCTAAGCAAAACTTTTCCAATCTGGATCTATCCATGCAACTGGATGTAATCCCTAGGCTTGGGGTCCACAACACCCACCCAAATTAGAACATCATTGGAGATGTCTCTGATGGCGTGAAAACAAGAAGACAAACTCACAATGGGAATGTTTGCTTGTATTCATGCTTCCTATCTCAGATGGAGCCAAAGAAGGTGGAGGAAGCCTTGAAAGATATTAGTTGGGTTGAATCAATGCATGAAGAATTGCTTTCATTCAAGAGACAAAAGGTTTGGAACCTATGTCCTCTACCATCCGGTCAAGTACCTATTGGCACTAAATGGGTATTCAGGAACAAAAGAGATAATAGAGGCTTGATTATTAAAAACTAGGCAAGACTGGTAGTTTAGGGATACACATAGGAGGAGGGAATTGATTACACTGATGTCTTTGCACCTGTTTCAAGACTTGATGCAGTAAGGCTCTTCCTTGCTTATGCAGCGTCCAAGAACTTTCAGTCTACCAGCTTGATGTTAAGGGTGCTTTTCTATACGGGGATATAGATAGAGAAGTCTATGTGTGCCAGCCTCCAGGATTGGAAGACCCACAGCATCCCACCTACATATGCAAACAGGACAAAGCTCTCTATAGGCTGCACCAGGCACCTAGGCTGTGTCTCAGTTTCTCCAGATGAATGGTTACACCAGAGGTACCATTGATAAGAATTTGTTCCTAAGAAGTCTGGGAAAGACATTTTTCTCGTACAAGTCTATGTTGATGATATCATATTTGGTTCCTCAAATGACCAAATGTGCAAAGACTTTGAGAGCATTATGAAGAAGAAGTTTGAGATGTGTTCTATGGGAAAAATGGATTTTTTTCCTTGGAATTCAGGTGAAATAGATGAAGGAAGGGTTCTTTATATGACATTTTAGAAAGATTTGATATGAAAGATTGTAAGCTAGCAAAGACTCCTATACCTAGAAATCACAATCTTTGTCCTAACTCTAAAGGAGAGGATATTGATCAACATCAAAATAGGGCAATCATTGGGTCTTTGATGTATCTCACAGCAAGTAGACCTGATATCATGTTTGCAACTTGCATCTGTGCAAGATATTAGGCTGCTCCAAAGGTGTCTCACCAAGTTGCTGCTAAGAGAATTCTTAGATACCTCAAAGGAGCATCTAAACTGAGTCTCTGGTATCCGAGGAACAACTTCAATCTCTATGGCTACACTGATAGTTATTATGGTGGCTGTAACATCAACAAGAAATCAAGATTAGGAGGATGTCAATTACTTGGTGAAAGGATCATCTCATGGCAATGCAAAAAGCAATCATGTGTCTCAACATCAACTGCTAAAGCTGAATACATTGCTGCTGCAAGTTGTTGTGCTCAGCTGTTGTGGATTCAAAACCAGGTGAGAGATTAAGGATTCAACTTCATGAGGACTCCTATCCACATTGACAACAAGAGTGCTATCTCTATTATATAAAATCCGGTCAAGCACTCCAAGACAAAGCACATCGACATCAGGTATCAATTCATTAGAGATATTCATGAGAAAAACTTGATTAAACTAGTCAAAGTTGATTAAGTTGATTCAAATGAACAATATGCTGATCTATTTACCAAAGCATTTGATGAACAAAGATTTAAGTATCTTATTATAGCTATTGCAATGATCAACATTGATTAGCTTATCTCCTTTGAAAATCCTTTTTAAAATGTGTTTTGTCTTTGTCAATACAATCTAAGCCCTGTTACAAAAGGAATTTCTTCAAAAATTGTTAAGGATAAGTTCTTCCTAAAAGAAATTAACCCTCGGAAAATGTTTTATGTATCTTGCGAAGGAAAATTACTTCAAGTTGTTTTCATCTTCCGAAGAGTTTTAGCCTCCGAAGAATATTTGATGGTATATCAAATCTTTTTCAGAAGCTTGAAAACTTCTTCATTCGGAAGACCTTCTTACTCTTGGAAGTAAATTTCTCTTAGGATAAATTTACCTTCAGAAGTAAATTTGGGTTCGAAAGAAAATTACCCTTGGAAGAGCTTTTTTCTGCGAAAGAAATATTTTCTTGTGTAACGGAATTTTTTGACCCCCACTCTGTAAAAATGTAAAGATTTTATTAATGATGTCAGGATATTTAAATGACTTATCCTTACCACCCTCGTCACATCATACCCCAACCCATCACTTCACCTTATCCAACCACCATTTCACCCATTTAAATAACCTCGACTTACTCATTTAATCTTTTTACCAAAATTCACAGCCCTAAGCTTTCTTCGTCTTCAGTTTTACTCCAAATTCAACTTCATTCTCTCTGTAACTTTCTTAACAATGGCTCTAAACCCTCAGCACAACTAAGTCGCACTCCTTGACTCTTCCAAGGATGCTGACTTCTCTGAAATCATCCATTTCCTTACCTAGTCCACCTATTACACTGCCCTAACTGTTAACCCCCACCGTTTACTCAAATAAAATGGTCGAGTTTTGGGGGAACGGTCAAATTGAAACTCTGAACGGAGTTAGGGTTATTAGGTCAAGCATTTGTGGCCAGGAATTGATCATATCCGAACAAACCATCAGGGAGCATCTAGAGCTCCATGTTGAGGGTTCTCCTACGGAGTTCCCCAAATCAAACATGGATGATACATACATCCAAATGGGATACGGTGGTGATGTGAACAAGTCAACTGTATACAAGTTTAATTTCTCCTACAACTGGAAGTTCCTGCTTCATGTAGTTCTTCACTGCTTGTCAAACAAGTATGGGGGATGGGATCAAATCCCCTATGAACTAGGATGCCTAGTTCACGGGTTGGTAAAAGGCCTCAGGTTCAACTACTTAAGATATTTGCTGAACAACCTCATGGCAAACCTTCAAAGGGAGGCATTCTACATGTACCCCAGGTTTATCCAGTACTTAATCAACTATGAGTTGGATCAGAGTAAGCTTGTTTGTGCAGCTACTCTGTCTATCCCTCACACGAGGCCGACCATCTTTAAGGTGCTGAAGAAGGTGTCCACCAACTTTACCGGAAGACACACTGCGCTTCTTCAAGATATGATTGAGCCAATGGCTCCTGGTGACATCCCTGTTCATTGAGCCAATGGCTCTAGGTGACATCTCTGATTGAACAAGTTCCACCTGTTTTATCCAAAAAGGCTAGAGTGGAAACATAGGCTCCCACTCAGTCTGAGGTCCCACCTTCCTTTACAATAGACCTCAATATGGGCATTGAGTCTTCTCAGTCTCAATCCCATGAGCCCTAAACCCAAACTATAGACCCTCAGGATGAGACGTTATACTCTCCTGAGTAGCCAAAAAGGCACATCCCAATGATAGGCTCAATGCCTTTAGACATTGATCAAGGTCGCGGGTCATTAGGCATAACTTCCATATCTTTCACTGACCTACTAATAGCCACTGATGAAGAAATCATGTCTCTTCAAGGCCATGATGTTGATCCACAACACCCATCTAAGGATCAACTGAGCCTAGAGAGATCTCTGATTTTTAGCCCCCATCAGAACTCATGTAGATTCAGCAGCCGCCACTAAAGGTGCCTCAATGAGCCCTCAAAACAGTGGTAACATATCTTAGACTGAATCTACAACAATGGTTCCTTTTAATGACTCTGAAAGAGACATCATTGAGCAAGGGAAATCAGGGCGCCAAGAAACCACATCTGGTGGTGAGGATGAACATACCAGGGTTAAGACTTTGCGGTTAAGACTCACCATTCAAGACCTATTTTCTAAAGTCTCAAATCTTGAATCTAGGGTTAAGACTTTAGAGGATAGGTCTGCCACTCAACAACTTGAGATTGAAAGTCTTAAGGCTCAACTACCTGAGAAACAGATTAAGAGATCTGTTAGGCATGTACCTATACAAGTCTCTCTTACTTCCTCCTCTAGCTCATCTACCTCTCAAGATGATGCTACCAAAAAGGGGGAGAATGTTCAGAGTGAAACTCACATGGAGCAACACATCTTAGTTCTTTTCACTCTCTCTACAATATATCTCGCTCAGCAATCAACTGTTTTTCCTGAGCCTCCTCCTGTCATCCTTCAAGAAGATCCAAGGATGCTTATAGATTTGAATAGATTTCTAACCAAATTTCTGATGAGCTCCTCCCTTGAACAGCCAAGCCCAGATGTTGCTTTGGCATATTTTGGAGCTGAAGAGCTTCAAAGGTGGAATACACCATCTACCACTGTCAAGTAAGTTGGTCAACCTAAGGTCCACATTGAACCTAAGATTGAATTCGAAGGGGATATAGGGACTGATGGCCTAACAACTGAAACAGTTGGGACAAAGAGTGAAATGCCACTATCTTCTGAAGCTGAAGTCAAAGCTGCGGAAGAAGTATTTCAAACTTCCGAAGCTGAGATACAAGTTGTGGAAGGTCTATTCTCTCTATCTAATGATCTAATTATCACAGATGCAATCCTTGAACTAGCATCTGACGTAAATAGTGAGGACTATCTCAAAACACCTCTTACTCAAACATCATCATCATCACTGGCTCAAATCACCACCCACCAACATGAAACCTCTACGCAAGAACCTCCAAAGTCTCAAGCTTCCGAAGACATCAAAGGTAAGAGGAAGTTGACTGCACAAGAACTACAAGAGGAAGAAAGGCTGGAAAAGCTTAGAAGAAAAGGTAGGCTTCCCTTTGAGAAACTATTAGCTGCAAGTAGCAAAGTAGCTATAGTCAATCAGGTAGCTATCAACAATCAGAAAAAGGTGGAGATTATTGACAAGCTTGTCAACCTAGGCGCAGCCAGTGAAGATGTTCTCCTCTGACCACTTAAGGAGTTGGTGGAGTTAGAAAAGGAAACCCTGCTACGGATAGAACATGAAGAAGCAGCAAGGTTGGCCTTGGAAGAGGAAGAATTGAGAAAGAAGGAGGAAGCTGAGTAACAACTCAGGGATGAAAGGATAGCTTTTTTGAGCTCCAGGGGATTCTCTCTTAAGGAACTGGAAACTCTTGATAATGATACGGTCTTGTGGCTTTTCAAAAAGGAATAAGACCAAATGAACAAATAGAGAATGAGGACTTCCAGGGAAAAACTAAAGGAGAAGAAGAAGAAGGAAGAAGAAGCTCAACTTGCAGCTGTTAGAAGATGAGAGATAAAACCTGGATGAATGATTATCTCAGAGCCCATGGCTTCTCTAGCAGGCAAGTTGGCCCCGTGTCTGAGAAGACCCTACAGCGACATGTCAGTGACATCAGGGATGAAATTCGCTCAGGAAGAAGGAAAGAGATGTACAGAAGAATACAGGGAATGACTTCTGAACCCATACCTCAACCACAACCTCAATCAGAACCAACTCCTCTTCCTTTCCCCATCAAAATCAAACCAATCACTGAACCTTACACTCCTTAGCCCACACCATCTTCCATACCCTCTCCCACACCAATTCCATCAAGACAACCACCTCCACTACTTATCCATAAACCCAAAACACTCTCCAGAACCTAACCATCATCTACCCAACAGCCACCTAAGTCATCCTCTCAATCCTCTCAACCTCTGACTTTTGAAGAGTTTAAGGAAGTTAAGAGGAAGCTCATCAAATGTACTAAACTGAGCGATATCTCCTGTGAGGAGGGGTTCATCAAGTTAACCTTCATTGATGGCTCCTCATATTTCCTCACAAGAAAAAAATTCCTTGATCTACCTAGAGGAACACTGGACCACGCTCTCAAACTCTTGGCAACTAACTCTGACTCTCTTGAAGAAGAAGAGAAGAAGTTGGGAAGAAAGCTGTTGACTCTACTGGACACTAGAAAGGAAGACAAATTACCATCTCAACCTCTTGTTCCTAGGAAGAAAATGGTCCAGTATAGGTTTGAAGAAAAACCATTCTCCAATCCCTCCAACTCTGAGATAGCTGCTTACATAAGAAATCATCTGAGCATTCTTCATCTGGCTGAACTGACTGCAAGGGCCAAGATTGAAGACGAGTTGAAGCTGAGAGAGAAAGATGAAAAGGAAGGGTCAGTAACCAAAGGCAAAGCCTTTCTACAAATTGTTGAAGGTCTTGAATTAGAACCTATAGTTAGATGGGAGTATGACTACAACTCCCGTCAACTAACTTTCTTCAGAGGGTCATAACAAAGTGTACACATCATTTAGAGTGACATACTTGATCTGCTATCTGTGAAGGATTTGTACAAACTTATCAGCACTACATCTGGACAGAACAATAAGATAGATAAAAATCTTCTCTCCTTAGTAGTGAAAGTTTTTAGAAGAAGAAACAAGTGAGGTTTTGGTAGCATCAGCCTAGGGGGAGTTTGTTGGATCAAGTAAGACTAATGCAACCAAAACAAACACTTAGAATATTTTTGGTGCAATTGATGAAGAATTTCTTAAGGCAAAAGCTAAACTCCCGAAGGTAAATACTAAGCATCCGAAGGTCAAGGCTAACAAAGCTTCCGAAGAGGAATTCTTACTTCCGAAGACAAAGTCTTCCTTCTTCCGAAGTTCAACACTTAGAAGATTCCAAGACAATGACTTTCGAAGTGTGAAGATCATCTCAAGCCACGGAAGAAGTAGACTCTTCCGAAGTATAAGTGGCTTCAAAAAACTTGTTCTTCCGAAGCCAATTAACCTTCGAAAGAACTTGCTATGAACCGGTAGACATAAGTATGCTCCTTCTGACAAGCCGTTGCACCCTCTGAGATACTACATGGCGCTTCCCACGCCCTTGTAGTTGACCATACTTTATTCCACTGTTCATTTCTTATCAGTAATACAGTTACCAACTTTGGTTGGTGACAAAAGGTAAGTCATGGACATGTCATGACTACCAAATCTTAGATAGTATTTTATCTAGGATACCTAACTTCTAGCAATGTATTATTTGCTTTAGTCGTAAGTTTCTAGCTGGTATCAAAGTATAACCGCCTGTAGATAGTAGTATATATAGTTTCTCATTATAACTCATTTATCATGCTTGTAAGAGTCTTGTAATATTTTGAGTTGAGAAGTAATATATACAAGTATCTTAAAAATCTTTCTCGTGTGTTTGTTTACTTATTATATTACTATCAACTCTTAAGAGGTTCTGCATAATCAATCTGAGTGTAACTTAGTGAGTTGAGAGATAACAATTGTGTTGAGTGACCAAACTTGATCCTGCAATATCTTTTTTCACTCTATATTGATAAGCTATTACTTGAAAGAGTTACAAGCATAAGTTGTTTTGCAATATACTACAAAAGATAATTACATTACAGTTTTAAAGAAACATAAGATGCTGATTAGATGAAGTTATTGATGTTTAAGAGATATCTTGAGACAAATAAAATGATAAGACACTAGTGTAGGAACTCAAGTCAAATCACAACATCAAGCACATACTCAACAGATTTACTATACAAAAGTGAGAAATTAATTGCTCAGGTAACAACCAAAACTTTTGAAATGATATTAATGAGCAAATATAATAAGATTAATAATAATAATTAATGACATTATGAATAAGCAATAAAAGACATCTCAATATTAAGTGTATAGGGTTAGAAGTGAAATTATGAAACTTAAAGGGACTAAATATAGAAAGTGATAAAGTTTATTTAATAACCCTAACCTAGCCGCATCTTTAGTTTGGTATTTTCCTCCTTTGATAACTCATACGAAGGTGGTAGCAGTTATTTTGGCGACGCTCTTAGCGATGTAAAGGTGGCACAACACCTTTCTTTCCTGATCCTTCTTGGTTTGAGCTCTCATTGATGGAAGTCAGGAATAGAAATTTGAGTTTTTCTTGCAAGCTTCTAGTGGTTTGCGGTGTCAGCAGTGGTATACTCGTCAACAAATCGACAATGTTGAGTTTATATGTTAAGATAAGAAGTCAACAAGTATTTTATAACCCACTGACATAGCATCGGTAGTGGTGGAGACTCACAACAATAGCAACATGGAATGGCACACAGCTCTAATGGTTGATTCTGGTCTAACTGTGGTGGTGCTTACAAGCACACTAAAACCTAAGTTCCTTGGGATATCTAGTGAGTCTTTGAGACCTAAAATCAAGCACGGTAAAGTCTGTTATTGTGATGGAGATGATACGATGATCATGATGCGGTTACAACTTGTAAGCGGTGTTGTTCCATGATGAGCTTATAATTGAATATGATGATGTTCGAACAATGGTGAAGATGGTCCTTACGTAGTTGTGATGAAATGGTATGATGTACCAACTGATATGATGATAGAGTTGTAAGCAATGATGATAAACCATGAAGGTGGTCTTTTCGTTTATGTTGATAGAGTTGTATCATAATGGCGATGTTGTTATGTTAATGATGATAGTGAATTTTACGGTTATGACTATGATGGTGTGTAGTATGGGTGTATCTATGATCATGATGATGAGTAGTTGGTGGCTAATGGATAGTATGGTAGGATTAGTTTATGATGGTCATGATTGTATGATGATCCTTATGGCGGTTTCATGGTATGATGGTAATGGGAGTTTTCATGGCGATGATAATTTGATAATGACAACAATGTCATGAAGAAGATTTAATGGATAACAAGCATATGACTTTGGCAATCTAGGTTTGTTCTAGATTCCCTCTTTACATTTTATACATCATTTTAGGAATATTGTGCATACGATAGAACGATGAGAGTATAAAGTGTTTTATATGCTAAAGGTTACATTGTACGAATATCAATCAATGAAATAGCATTTGATGCTAAAAAACCCTAATTATTTAAGTTAAAAGTGTTTTATAGATAATGCTACTTGGTAAGCTCATGGCCTTACTATTTGTTGTAGTACTCGGCCATGTGTATACTGATGATATAGTTTTTAACTAGTATTGTAGTCAGCCTGTCACAGCTCTCAAGTCATATTAGAGTACTCGGTCTTTGAGTAGTACTTGGCAACAGGACAGTATTTGACATAGAGCATAATATATATACCTGATAGTTACTTGTATGAAAGTCTACTCATAAATATTTGATAGATATTGTATGTGAGTTACTTGCCCGTATTTGATAGTGCATCATACGTAATACTTTCCATGATGTGATCATGCACTCGTGTGTGATAATTGACATGATGTGATCATGCACTCATATGTGATAGTTGCTTGATGTGATATGCACTTGAACCGGATTCGCACTTGTATTCATTCAAAACTCTTATCTTGGTTTGCATGATAGTATCATAGCTCACCTAAACTTGATTCTATAAATTTGCAAGTGACAATCTTCACCGAAGGTGGAATAGGTCATCAGCGTTAGCATAGGTCTCCACATGTACTAGTTCATCCACATTAGAACAAGACATTCATATTAACCGTTTCATCTACATTTGAATAGGTCATCCGCATTGACTAGTTCATTTGCACTAGAACAAGTCACACTCATTAACTCGTTCATCCATATCGGAATAGTTCACCCACATTGCCTATGTTACTGTTAATTGTATTCCTTCATTCACATTGTCTATACTTAGCCATCCGCATCAACATAGTCTATTTGTGTCGCCTATTTTATTGCTAACCTCATTCCTTCACCGAATTAGCTAGTGAATCAGCATCGTTACTGTACTAATTCACCCCTTGATCTTATTCAACCGAACTGATCTTGTTCATCCCTATCACCCTAAACTTAGAATATTTTGATGATAGTTGGTGTAAGGTTTATACTTAAAGGCTGACGCAACCATAGCAACCAAAGAGCTCACAGCATGCATGCATGAAATACAGAGTAAAGTTACTTCGGAAGTTTTATACAACTCAAAGAAAATAAGCTAAGTCTAAAATCTCCCAAAGCCATATGACCAAATCTTCCAAAACCAAAGATGAAGTCTTCTGAAGTATTATAGACAAAGTCTTCCGAAGCCAAAGACTGATTTCTTCTGTAGACGGAGAAGACATGCTTTCTCTAATCAACTTTGACAAAAGGATGAACAACTCTTCGCTGCCACCTTTGAAGACTTGCCAACTTAGATAAGTTGGTGAAAAGGTCCATGCTTTTGTAAACCATAGATTAAGGTCATTGGTTTGTAACTTTCTACTTTTGTACCTTTTATCCTTTTTGTAATGTATTAATATGTGAGCAATGGCATATCATAGTCACAATTCAAAAGGCAATCTGCCTTTTTGACTACACATTTATCTTGTTGTCTAAATTGGTGGTTCTAGCTGGCTTTCAAAGTATAGTCGGCTGTAGGATGTAGTATAAAGTACCTCAAATACTTGTAACTATTTTTATGCTTGGTAACACTTGTAATAAAACTTGAGAGCAATATACAACATTTTTGAAAACCAAATATTATCTTGTTCTTTTTCTTTGTTATGTCTCATGATTGCTTGTGTTCTTAGTATCATCAACTAATACCCAGTTCCCTATTTGATCTATTAAGTGTTTTAAGTCTCTTCTCATTATGAAACTGATTTTATTGACCAACTTCAATGGTCCTACAATTGGTATCAGAGCATTTAGGCTATTGACCGTAAGATCTCACCATCTTAAATCCCTTTAGTTTCACAAAACACTTAACAACTCAAATGGCAGCTCTTACCAAGGTTGATATGGAAACCGGTAGTACGAAAAAATCTCCACTGATCACTTCTGATGACTTTGATACTTTGTGCCAAAGAATGTAAGGCTTCATCACGTCTCAACACAGCAGGATGTGGGATCTGTTGTCTCGGGACCTGATGTAACATGCACCTCTTCAGCTGCTGCTGGTAGTGGCATGATACCAAAGGAAGAGCCTGCCTACTTAGAAGAAGATTGGAAGAAGATTGATGTAGATCAAAAAGCCATGACTGTCCTTCAAACTGCTCTTCCAAACTCTATCTATAGAGGCTTCAAGAAGTGCAAAATTTCTAAGCAACTATGGGATGCACTAAAGCTTATGTATGAGGGGTCCAATGAAGCAAATAAGAACAAGAAAGACCTCCTGAAGAAGCAGTTTGAGAACTTAACCTTCAAGAAAGGTGAAACCATGACTCAATAATACTTCAAGTGGTTGAGATTATGGATACTCTAATGGATGTTGGAGTAACTCTTGAGAACAGGGATATTGAAAGGAAGTTCATGGCCTCTCTTCCTAGGCAACGGACACACTATTGTGTGGTCATTAAGAGGACTGAAAACCTCAAAACCCTTACTCTCACTGAGTTGTATGGTATCCTCAATGGATACTAGATGGAGATAAACATGCAAAATCCATCTGGCAAGTCCAACAATAAGCAGAGTTCAGCTCTTCATGTGGTTGAAAGGGATTGCAGATAACCATAGCATCATCTCATCTACTACCATGAAAACTCACAAAAGGATCATTTCATCACCTTCCTAGAGACACCAAGGGAGAGCTACATCTAAGGAAGCACATTCCAAAAGACAAGCTCCTCTCAAGCCTTTGTGTCTGCTGATGAAAGCAGTGGAAACTTTCTCTTCATTATTGAAGACTTGGACTGTATCCATCCAGATGATCTGGAGTACATAGAGATAGTCAAGCATATGGCTCTTCTTACTCACAGAGCCAAGAATTTCTACAAGAGGACATGCAGGAAGTTTCCCAGCAATGCAACCAGTGGAAAGTTTAGGCTGAATAAAAGCAAGGTGAAGTGTTACAACTGTAACCAAATGGGACACTTTGCAAGGGAGTGCAAGGCACCAACAACAAACGATGGTCAATCACAATCTAGACCAAACTACACTAATGGAGCTCCACATATAAGAAGCCAAAGCAGCAAGCTGCACTTGCTGTTGAAGAAAGAGGCTTTATTTGGAGCTTTTAGCTTGAAGATGCATCTCGAAACTAAGCACTGATGGCTGATCATAAAGAAGCCAAGTTATTGGAACGTATTTGTACTCCTGAATGTATTGCTAAAGTTTTAGATACAGGTTCTATAACATGGAGACGAGATCTGACCTCGTGTTCTTAAACATTTTAAAAGCTGATTTTAAAAGAGCTGAAAATGATTATAAACTTAAAATAGAAGATCTAGAGAAAATCATTTCAACTCTTAAGCATGAACACACCAACTACAAGACTAAAATCAAAGATCTCATCACCAATTTAACTGAATGCTAGGTTGAGCTTGTGATCAACAAAGCTAGGGAAGAAAAATGTGTTCTTGAAGAAGAGACCTTCAAGAATATTATATCCTTATCATTGCATGCAAAAGTTTGTTATTAGAATAAGCAGGGACTGGGATCTACTGAGATAGCTCCTCCACATACTTTACTACCTGTAAGATCTCCAAGGTGTGAAACTTGTCAAGATTAGCTTCCCCTCAAACACCCCATTCAAGAAGAGGATAAGGATGAAGAGGAGATAATGAAAGATGAATCTGAGATGAATGAAGAAGATCATCCTAAGAAGGGTCACTCTTCTCTTGAGAAGAGAAAAGAATCAGGGATGACCAAGACCAAAAGGAAGAACTTGATAAAAGCAGCCAAGACAAGATCAAAGAAGGCTCAATAGATAAGGCCACTTTCAACTCCAAGCAGAAACAAGTCTTTATCTCTGTAGGATTTGAAGTTGTGAAGGGTGAAGACTTAACTTTGGACTTTAGTTCTAGGAGTTCTAGTTCATGTCAAACTCATCCCTATGAAGAAAATAGGTGGATTAGTTATACACCACTGAGCCTTGCCTTAAGAAGCCTGTTGCATCATCTGAGAAGATGAAGATGGAAGTGGAAAGTGATCAAGCTCAGCGTTCTACTCAAAAGAAGACTCTCAGAAGGAAGCTAGTAGATGCATCATGTGTGGAAGTACTTCTCATCTTGCCAAGGATTACATCTACATTCCCAAAAGTACTATCCACATGACCAAGAAGAAGACTTTTGAGAAGAAGAAGAAGAGGAAGACAACTTTGGAAGGAAAGTCATTTCCTTTTGGAAGCTTCAAAGTGAAAAGAAGACAGGAATGCTTCTGAAGTAGTGAAGCTTGCTGCAGTGAAGGCAAGATCTTACGAACGTCTAGTCTCCAAAACTTCCGAAGTTATCAAAACGTCTAAAGTGTTGAAGGTTACGTCTACTTTTCCAAAGATGGTGTGGAAGATAAAGGAAGACCATATGAATGTTACATTGTCTTTAGTTACATTGTATACTTTTCTTCATCAACAATAGCGAATGATCCTCAAAGCTTGAATATAGGATTAATTACTGTTACATTGTCTTTAGTTCACTTTGACAAGCCCAAGACCAACAAGGAGTGGGTTTCCAAATGTAACTAACCATCTCCTTTTGTGTAGTAACAAATAAAGACTAAAAGGAACATACGGATCATTGATAGTGGTTGTCTAGGCGCATGACAGGCAATGGCTATTTGCTTCAAAACTTTGAGAAAATTAATGGAGGGCTAGTTGCTTTTAGGAGAGATTCAAGTGGTTACATTACTGGAAGGGGCAGGGTCACAAATGGTAAGCTCAGCATTGAGAATGTAAACTTTGTCAAGGAGCTTGGGTATAGTCTACTGAGTGTATCCCAATTTTGTGATCAAAGACACAACATGCTATTCACTAAGCATGAGTGTATTGTTCTCAAGCTCGAGGTGGTCATTCCTCAAGAGCATATCCTGCGTAAAGCCCCCAGGAAAGGGAACATGTAAAAGATAGATTTGCAGGAAACATCCCCTTCAAGAGAAGTTTCTTGATTTCTATCTAAAGCAAATAGTGATGAGTCTTTCCTTTGGCACAATCGAATATGCCATGTAAACTCTAAAAACATGAACAAATTAATTAAGAATGATTTGGTAACTGGAATGCCAAAGAAAGAGTTGACATGTGATGACCATTGTGTTGCATGCCTAGAAAGGAAGCAACACAAGGTGTCTCACAAACCAAAGGAAAAGAACTCCAGCACAACACCCCTACACTTACTACATATGGATCTCTTTGGCCCCACCAGTGTAATGAGTCTAGGAAGGACCTCATATTGTTTTGTGATCACAAATGATTTCATAAGATCTTGAACTAAGGATGAGACTCCTAAGATCTTGAAGAACTTTATTATGAAAATTGACAATCAATATGATCACAAAGTCAAAACCATAAGATGTGATAACGGAACTGAATTCAAGAACCAAATCCTTGACATATTTTATGATAAAAAGGGTATTACAAGACAATATAGTGCTCATAGGACTCCTCAACAAAAGAGTGTTGCTGAAAGGAAAATATATCAGGATCTACTGGTAACATATCAACAGGTTATCCTGACCCAAAATTTGAGCTAAGAAGACCACGCAAGAAAACTACATCAGCTCCAACTGTAACTAACCCTACAGATGAAGTCCTTATCAGCACAACCATGTCAAATTTGGCTGATACACCTGAGGTGCTTACAAATTCCAGCTCAGAGGCACATAACTCAAATGAAGGAGCTTCCAATGTAGAAAGAAATGGTGGTGGTGAAAGTGATCAAGAATTTGTTAATGCTAATAACCACTCCATGGAAGACAACATCAATGATGTCACAAACTCATTGGATCAAGCTTCTCTTGATAAGTGTGCTAATGTGATTGGTGACACTCCATTACCAAATCTAAGTTTCACAAATTTGGATCTATCCAATCAACTTGTTGTGATTCTTCAACTTAGGATCCACATGTCATACCCCACCACAAACATCATTTGAGATGTTGACACAGGGGTAAAAACAAGACGACAAACCCATGACAAAAATGTTTGTCTATACTCTTATTTCTTGTCCCAGATAGAACCTAAAAATTTAAAGGATAGAACCTAAAAAATGTATATATATATATATATGTATATGTATATATATATATATATATACATATACATATACATATATATACATATATATATATATATATATATATATATACATATATATATATATATATACATATCTATATATATATATATATATATATATATATATATATATATATATATATATATATATATATTTATCTTCAACGGTTCCCCCTCTTTCACTTTCCTCTTCACATGTAAATCTCTCTCACCTAAATTCACCCATAAACCGCTATCATCACAAAGCTACTCACAAATGGGCAACCTTGATCCACGAAACCAACTAGATTTTTTCATGAATTTACATAGGTAACACAATCAGGTTGCTCTTTTATCATTTAAGAAAGATCTTGGTTTCTCATTTCTTGACATTATCCAACTACTTCACCTACCTCACCATAGATCCTCCACTATATGAAAATCAACTTTTGAAGTTTTGGAGCACATGCCAAGAGGTCATTATGGATGGGGAGAAAGTGTAACACCCGGTTATTTTCTTTGAAGCCGACAAAAGAAAGAAAAGAAATAAAGTCCAAAGTTGAGGGACCAAACTTGCCAAAACGGGAGAAGGTTGGAAGAATGGGGGATTAAGAGGGTAGGGCAGCCCACTCTCCTCCCCCACACTTGTGAAAATTCAGCCAAGAGAAGAAAGGGAGAGAAAGGGGCGAAAAGCTTCAGATTTCTTGGTTTCGAGTGCCAAAGTTGAGGTGTAGTGGGTTGGATTGAAGCTCTACTCGACAGGGTTGTTTGTGTGAGTTCTAGGACCCCTCTTTTACATGTTTTCAACTGATTTGGGGCTGGAACACATAGTAAAACTCGTTTTTGAAGTGTGTGTGTTGAACCCGTGTGTATGTGTTTGTGTGTGATTCGAGTGGGGTTTGATTTTGGGCTTGTGTGTGCTTGAATGGTATTGTGGTAGGTGTTTCTAAGGTTTAGGATGGTTGGTTTGAGCTTAGAATAGGTTTGTGAGGGCTTGGAGGCTGAAAATGGCAGTTTGGGTTCGAGATGAACTGCATTCTGCATCAGTTAGGGCTAGGCGACCAAATGGCATGCGACTGGAGGCCATACGGCCGAAAGGCATGCAACTGAGGTCCATGCGCACGGATGCCATGCGATTGAGGCCCATACGCATGAAAGTCATACGACTGAAGTTCATGCGCCTGTATGGTATGCGATTAAAGGTTATACGACTGAGGTCCATGCGCCTAGAGGCCATGCGACTGAGGCTCATACGCATGAAGGGTATGCGACTGAAGCCCATGCTCCTGAAGTCATGCGACTAAAGGCCATACGCATGGAAGCTATTCGACTGAGAGTCCATACGCATAGGTGTCCATTCGCCCATAGTATTCATCCGCATAGGGTTCATTCGCCTGATGTCCATTCACTTAAGTGTTTAGTCGCCTGGAAGGCCATGCGACTGGGGGTGTCCATACGCCCAAATAGGGATCATACGCCCGAAAGAACAATGGTTTATTTTCTGACTTTCGGGGGAAAGTGCAGATGTAGGTTTTGACTTGGGAGTTTCCCGGGGGTTTATGTAAGTTGACTTTTGAGGCCAAAGACGTTATGATGGGCATGATGATGATGTATGATTGATGTTTATGCATGACGGTATGTATGATTTATGTTATGTATGTATGATGGTGTCATGCTTGGCGATGTTTGTATATTTATCTTGATGTTCCTTAATATGTGTGGTTATTTTCTCGTGGCTTTACGTTGAATGTTAATGAATGAAATGAAAGTATTATGTAACGTAAAGTGGAAGATAATGAAAAGAGGAACATAACGAATGAATGCATGCATTAATGAACGAAGGAAAGTAAAGTAAGTCTTGCAAGCCTTGTATGTGGGAACACGCCAAATGAAGGGTGTTAGTCCAACGGTGTGTGGGTTAGCTATTCCAGAAGGATGCACACCGGGGTCTTTCTTTGTGATTGACCATATGTATAGAACCTTTGTCGCTTACCCTAGATATTGTGGCCAGGCTGTTGTGCGCCATGACGGGAGGTCTATGATAGACCTTGGCCCAGTATCCGCTTTATGCATGACGTTGGGTATAGCACATGACAATGGTAAACCTGAATTTACCCTTAGGTACTGTGGCCAGGCTGTTGTGCGCTATGACGGGAGGTCTATGATAGACCTCGGCCCAATACCCGCTTTATGCATGACGGTGGGGTAAAGTTCATGGTTTTTGATGGAATGAAAAAAGTAATGATGAACGTATGATTGAAAGTAAGAAAGTATGAACGAATGAAAGTTAATGAATGAATGACGAAGATAATAATGATATTATCTATGTGTACGTATGATGTGTGATCGCATACAAAAGTAAAGAATCGTTTTTAAACGAAAGTAAAGTATGTTTTATTATAAAACTAGAACTCACTCAGCAACGCTGACTTTTATGTGTTTCCAGTTGGCAGGTAATGATTGCTGAGGATGGCATGGGCGGCTACTCGACTCCTTTTTGGATGGCATTCTTTTGATTAATGTTTTTACATTGTAATGCGAACAAACTACGTTTTGTAATGAATGTTGTATTAACTTGCAAAAGCATTTACACGGAAATGAAAGGTTATTTTAATGTTTCGCTGCGATGTTTTATGAAATATGAATGTATTTATACGTGTTATGTGCAACGATTGGCCAGCTGTAAGCATCCCGGGAACGGGGCCTTACAAGTTGGTGTAAAATCCAAATTTTAAGTGAAACGGGTAAATTCTCAAAATAAACCTCAACTTAAACTGAAAATGGGACAAAATGGGAACGGATGCCAATCTGAGTAGCTGCATGCCATCAGGTATTTCCTTAATGATTAAACGGTATTACGTGCGCATGTTATGTAGTTTATGTGATGTATGTAGATTTAGATACTGATGTAGTCAGGATAGGTAATGCTCGGGGTATGAAGAGTAAAGTAAGTGGCTAATCAAAACTCGCCACTATAATTAGGGACTTAGTATACTTGACGTAAACTGAGTTGTTCCCTTGAATGACCATGTTGGTGTTTGAATCTTTCAGTGTGTTAGAGAATGGCCGGTGGTAGATCATCTAAAGCTTCACGTGGTGGAGGTCGTGGTGGAAGTGGTGCTGAACCGTGACCCAAAAGAGGAAGACCTAGAGTCGAAAAGGTGGTTCCTAAAGAACCCAAGACCCCTCATCCAGAGGGTGGAGACGAGAGTGCGAATTTGAGGGCTTCAGTGAAAGAGGTAGTGGTAGAGGAGGTTCATCAGGTCATGCAGACGATCTTATCGTTTGTGGTGACTAAAGTGATAAGGGTTGTACGAGAAGGAGAGAGAAATGAAAGGAACAAGTCCGCGGGAGGACAGGAGGGGCCGGAGACCTAAATGGTTCTCTCCGATGATGAAGAAGAGGGAGAAGAGCTTGCGCCGGAGGCGGCATGGGGTTGTAATTATGGGGCATTTATGAGATGCAAGCCCCCAACTTTTGATGGTAATGGCACTGCTGTTGCTGCTCACCGGTGGGTGAGGGAGATGGAAGCCGTTCTTTATATCAGTGAGTGTCGGGAGTACCAAAGGTGAAGTTTGCTGCCCACTCGTTTGTGGACTCGGCTCTGTGTTGGTGGGACAATATTGTCCAAGCCGAGGGTAGTCGGGCGATTGGAAGAATGAGGTGGTCGGAACTGAAGAAATTGGTGATTGAGGAGTTTTGTCCTCACCGAGAGATGGACAAAGTTGAGAGGGAGTTCCTGCAGCTGGAGGCGGGAACGATGACACATCAACAATACACCACCAAGTTTAATGAGATGGCACGGCTGGTGCCGGATCAAGTGACGCCTCTATCGCGAAAGATTAAGAGGTATATTCAGGGTTTGCCAGCGGATATTCACAGGCAAATGATCGCCGCCCAGACGAGCACGTTTAGGTCGGCGCTCAATTTGGCAGGGAGAATGTATGATGAAAGGAATGTGGTGGTGGCTGAAGGCAGCAAAAAGGGTGGTGGTGACGGGAATTGGAACGGGAAGAGGTTTGGCCGGGTTGGTGCCCCAACGAGTAACAAGAGTGCACGGGTGGATGACCGCCGTGTGGTCACATCTGGTGCAGGGTCGAAGAAGTGTGCCAAATGTGGGAAGGAGCATGTTGGAGAATGTAGGCTGGGATCGAACTTGTGCTTCAAGTGTGGGAGGATGGGACACATAGCAAAGGACTGTCGTGCGGGCTGATGTTTCAATTGTGGTGCGGAGGGCCACATGAGTAGAGACTATAAGAAGCCGCGGGCTGAGGGTTCGGGGGTGAAGAAGACTGGAGGAGAAGGACAGAGGGCGAGTGCCAGAGCGTTTATGATGACGCAGGAGGAGGCTAGGACGGACCCTGATGTTGTGTCAGGTACGTTTCTAGTAAACCAAACTTTAGCCTCAGTGTTATTTGATAGGGGTGCTAGTAAAAGTTTTATTTCTGCTGCTTTCTGTGCTAAACTGCCTGTTAGTAGTAGGAGTGTTGATGCGCCCTTTGATGTAGAAACTGCCATAGGTAAGTCTTCCAGGATTTCTGAGATGATAGAAGGTTGTGATGTGGAATTAGAAGGTCACAAGTTTCCTGTTAGACCGTTCGTGATGACCTTAGGTGGTTTCGATGTAGTTCTTGGAATGGATTGGTTAGCGGACTACGAGGCGAACATTGTGTGTTGCAAGAAGATGATTCAGTTAACAGCGCCTAACGGGAGTTCGGTGACAGTTTATGGTGATCGGGTCACGACAATTCCGAAAGTGATTTCAATGGCGGTGGCGGGAAAGTGTATGAGGCGTGGATGTAGTGCCTACTTGGCCTATGTAAAGGATGTGGATACACCAATGCCACAACTATTCGATGTATTGGTTGTGTGTGACTTTCCAGATGTATTTCTCGAAGACTTACCAGGAGTGCAACCTGACCGCGAGATCGAGTTTCAGATTGATTTGATACCGGGTGCCCAACCTGTTGCCAAGGCACCGTATCGTTTGGCTCCTACTGAGATGAAAGAGTTGATGGAACAATTGCAGGAGTTGCTTGACAAGGGGTTCATTAGACCGAGCATCACTCCTTGGGGTGCTCCGGTCTTGTTCGTGAAGAAGAAAGATGGTAGCATGAGGATGTGTATCGACTACCGTGAGTTGAACAAGTTGACACTGAAGAATCGGTACCCGTTACCGAGGATTGATGATTTGTTTGATCAGCTTCAAGGTGCTAGTTGGTTCTCAAGGATAGACCTTCAATCTGGCTATCATCAGCTAAAGGTGAAGGAGCAGGATATTCCTAAAACAGCTTTTTGCACGCGTTATGGTCACTACGAGTTCCTCGTTATGTCATTTAGGTTGACCAACGTGCCAGCTACTTTTATGGGTCTGATGAATCGAGTGTGTCGGCTGATGTTGGATAAATCAGTGATTGGGTTTCTCGATGATATCCTGATTTATTCGAAGAGCGAGATAGAGCATGCCAGTCACACTCGAGAGGTGTTGGAGACGTTGAGAAGGGAGAAGCTGTATGCCAAGTTCTCCAAATGCGCGTTCTGGTTGCACGAGGTTCAATTTTTGGGTCGCGTGGTGAATCCTAAAGGTATTATGGTGGACCCGGCAAAGGTGGAGGTGGTAATGCAATGGAAGTCTCCAAAGACGCCATCCGAGATTTGTAGTTTCTTGGGTTTGGCGGGTTATTACAGAAGATTCATTCAAGACTTCTCTAAGATCGCTTCTCCACTAACCAAGTTGATCTGGAAGGATGTAAAGTTTGTATGGGGTCAAGATCAAGAGAAGGCGTTTGAGGAGTTAAAGGCGAGGCTGACTCAAGCTCCTGTTTTGTCGTTACCCGATGGAAGTGAAGATCTAGTGGTTTATTCTGATGCTTCCAACTCAGGGTTGGGGTGTGTGTTAATGCAGAGAGGAAAGGTTATAGCCTATGCATCCCAACAGTTGAAAGTTCATGAGGCTAACTATCCTACTCATGACTTGGAGCTAGCAGCCGTGGTCTTTGCGTTAAAGATTCGGAGGCACTACCTGTATGGGACGAAGTGCACCATATTCACTGACCACAAGAGCTTGAAGTATTTCTTCGAGCAGAAGGACTTGATCATGAGGCAAAGGAGATGGTTGGAGCTCATAAAGGACTACGATTGCGAGATCCATTACCATCCGGGCAAAGCCAACGTGGTGGCGAACGCCCTTAGCCGAAAGGAGAGACCCGAGCCGATTCGGGTGAAAGCTTACCAGTTGATCATGACCTCTGATGTGATGAAGCAAGTCATGGAGTTTCAAGATGAAGCATTGAAAGAATATCATCTTAACTCTGAAAGAATGAGAGGTCTGGTCGCGGAATTGGGTGAAAACACACTTGGTGTTTCGGGCGAATGTGGATTCCTCGTTTTGGGGATCTACGCATGAAGATCATGGATGAAGCTCATAAGACTCGATACTCTGTTCATCCCGGTGCTACAAAGATATATCAAGACATGAAGAAAGATTATTGGTGGCCGGGCATGAAACGTGACGTGGTGGAGTATGTGAGTAAATGCCTTACTTGCTTACAAGTGAAGGCCGAGCACCAAAAGTCGTATGGGAATATTCAACCTTTGGATATACCAGAGTGGAAGAGGGAGCACATCACCATGGATTTTATTACAAAGCTAACGGGTACTGCGCGAGGGTATGATGCTATATGGGTGGTTTTTGATCGTTTAACGAAGAGTGCTCACTTCCTGCCGATTCGCGAGACATATTCATCCGAGAGGTTGGCTGATATTTTCATTAAGCATATTGTAACTCATCATGGTGTGCCGGTGTCTATTGTGTCTGATTGTGACACCCGTTTTACATCTAACTTTTGGAAGAAATTCCACGATGCTATGGGAACGAGGTTACACATTAGCACGACTTATCATCCCCAGACTGATGGTCAGTCAGAAAGGACCATTCAGACGTTGGAGGATATGCTTCATGCATGTGTTATTGATTTTGGAGGAAGTTGGAATGACCACTTACCGTTAGTGGAGTTCTCATATAACAACAGTTATCATGCTAGTATTGGTATGCCTTCTTATGAGATGCTATATCGTAGGAGATGCAGAACACCCGTGTGTTGGGGTGATATTGGTCAAAAAGAGTTAGGGAGCATCGAGGTAATCGAGGCTACGACTAAGAAGCTTGAAAGGATTAAAGCCTTTATGAAAGCAACCAAGGATAGACAGAAGTCGTATGCTGATAAGCGACGTAGACCGATTGAGTTCCAGGTGGGTGATAGAGTTATGTTGAAGGTCTCACCTTGGAAGGGTATCATTTGGTTCAAAAAGCGGGGCAAATTGAGCCCAAGATACATAGGGCCTTTCCGAATCATTGCTCGAGTAGGAGAGGTGGCCTATAGATTGGAGTTACCAGATGAGTTAAGTGGAATTCATCCAACGTTCCATGTATCTCATCTGATTAAATATTTGGCAGAAGAAGATATGGTTTTCCCACTGGAAGATATAAAGGTAGACGAACGGATCAATTATGTGGAACAACCAGTGGCAATCATCAATCGTAAAGAGAAGAGATTGAGGAATAAAGTGGTCCCACTTGTGCGCGTACAATGGAAGCACAGAAAGGGATCTGAGCCTACGTGGGAGACCGAAGAAGAGATGAGACAGCATTACCCACGTTTGTTCGAGGAATAACAGGTTTCTGTGAGTTCTACTCGACGGGGTTGTTTGTGTGAAGCTCTACTCGACGGGGTTGTTTGTGTGAGTTCTAGGTGTAGTGGGTTGAAGTGTAGTGGGTTGGATTGAAGCTCTATCGACGGGGTTGTTTGTGTGAGTTCTAGGTGTCACACCCTCAAAAATCCACGTGCGGGGTTTTACCACGAGGCGTGTGAACAAACCATGATCATAGTCAATAGTTACTCATAACGACTCTATATGCCACATTTAAGATAAAACTAACCAAAGTTCAAACTTTAAAACCATGCAGAAGCGTTTTGCAAAAACAAGACAAACCCAAGGTAAATGAATGCATAATATGGCAAACACGAACCATCCCAATGTTTAAAACCCATATATAAATGATAAACAATTTGTCTAAGAAATAAAGCCTTAGGATGCATGCTGGACCCGTGTTGTGCTCCTATTGGCAAGCTGAGTTAACGACTGGAGAATAGCATACTAAAAATGTCAACACAATGGTTGGTGAGTTCAAGAGTTGACGTTCAAATATAAACAATTTAACAATTGTGATATGTAAGTAGTGTATTGTAACATATAGCTAATCTATTAACAATAAATATTAATTCATAGTGATTTCGCAATTGAAGCTGACTGTGATAAGTTGTTGCCACCTGCCACGACTTATCAGGTCATGACAATGTTCATTAGGACAAATTGCACTCGGTTGACCTCGAGTCACACAGGTGGGGCTCGTCAGACCCAGTAGTACTACCCAAGTTTCCCCGCTATTCAATATTAACAAGTCAAAAGTGTGAGGACTTTTCCATGATAAACAGCACTATATTAATATTATACACAACTTAAATATATAAAGTGGTTGTAAATTACCAGTATGCTATCTCCCCCAAAAGAGATTAAGTAAAGAGTGGGGCATGAACTCACCTGATATGCGTAACAAATACTTAGGGTTTACTTGGAAGAAAGAGTGGACAGACAACCTTTGGAGGTTACCTAGATCATGTAAGTACATAAGTACGTGTAAACAGAGAACATGTGGAACCCTAAGCACACCACAACCAAAGACTCAAGGTTTCAGAAAACAGACACGTTTGACCCAGTTGACCCGTTTGACCCGTTGGTGAAATCATGAGTTATAATTCAATTAAGCAAACGTGAACATATAACATACATGGTTAACATTCAAATGGATCACATGTGGTGCTACATTACCCAATGCATTACTTAGATCATCATACCACTAAGTATCATACAAGTCATGCGAATCTAAAACATTAAGATGCCCACTAGTTATAACATAACTAACACGCCACACAAAAATAAAATCACGCACTACATGCCATGTGAAGCCACTCACGACTTCACATCCTAAACCCTGCCAATCCTACTAAGTAGGGGCCTCAGATTCGCACGCGTGTATGATGATCACAATCATATTCATTAACCATGTTCAAGGCATTCAACATACACCACAATAATCAATTTCCAGTCCCAAACATGATGCCCTAATTACTACTCAACCTTCAATATCATACATGATCATCCAAGTCCATACATCACACATGATCATCCAAGCACTCCATACAACTAAATTAACATATTCTATCACATTAGAAATCATCCATGAACATACTAACATGCTCCTAATATCCTAAACATGCTCAAACTATCATCTTTCAAACTTTGTGGAAATAAAGTTTCCCTTTTGGGAAAGCACATCCCAAAATCTATCAAACACCCAATGTATTCATGAATTCATTAATAATACACCAATTCAAGTTCATATCAACATCTAAGCATGATCAACAACATCCAAACATCATAATTCACTAACCTTCATGATCAAAAGTTTCTACTTTTGGAAATCTATGAACTACAACATTCATTCTTAGTTTTCTAGCATCCATATCATCAATCTATCATACATACATCATCATAAACCTTTCAACAACATCAATTCATCATCAAATCATCATATCATGAAAAATAAAGTTACTATTCTTAGTAACCTATGAACAACACGTCAAAAACGTAACTTTCTTGCATAATCGACGTTAACTAACATGTATACAATCTAACTAGCATGATAACATTATCAAACAACAACAATCAACATCAAATCTCAGATTTTCGAACATAGGGTTTCGGCCAACTTGAAAAACCCCACATAAACATCAAAACTAACCTTAATTCTTGCAAAGGAACAAGATTTGATGCTTCTATTGCCTTCTAATGCTTGAAATCGATCCAATCCGAGGTTTCTTTGCTTGATTTTGGTCGAATTTCGTGAGGGAGGGGGTATGGGGATGAAGTCGCGGCCGAATGGGGGGTGGGGATTAGGGTTGGGATTTTGTTTTAACTAATTTACAATAATTACCCTTTAACCCTTGCATTTGTATTTTTTTCATAAAGATTAAGCTTTAACTCTTTTTAAAAGTGTTTCTAACTAGATTAATAAACATATTGACTAATAATAATAATTACATGTTTTATCTTTACTAAACACAAAACATACGAATTAATACACATGTTTCCACGTTACGCGATAAAATTCACCGTTAACATCTAAATCGTGTAAACACATAAGCATAACACAACAATCACATAATCAGTTAAATTATGATTAATTTAACATTATTAACTACTATCGGGTCACCAACGTTAAATGACAACTAGTGTGTGCTCATGACACGTGTATGCAAGACGTAACGGAACTAACGGAGTTTGGTAACGTAAAATTACCGGATGTCAGATTATCCCCATGTTGAAAGAATTTTCGTCCCAAAAATTGCATTACATGGTGAGTGTTCCATCATTGGTCTACTGCATTGGCACACAAAAATCGAAATCGAGTGAGTTTCAGATGAGTTGTCACATCATCCCCATGTTGAAAGAAATTTTGTCCCGAAATTTAAATCAATACCTTCATCTGCTGGCATCGTCTTTTCAAATAGTTGAGGGTACTTAAGCTTCATTTTATGTTCTCGTTCCCACGTGAATTCCGGTCCACGTCGCGAATTCCAACGGATTTTGACTATGGGTATCTTGCTTTCCTTAAGTGTTTTCACCTCACGGTCCATTACCTCGACTGGTTCTTCAATAAAGCGTAATTGTTCATCCACTTGAACTTCTTCTAGTGGTACAACCATTGTTTCATCAGTTAGACACTTCTTTAGGTTCGACACGTGAAATACACCGTGGATTCCACTTAGTGAATCAGGTAGGGCTAGTCGATAGGCCACTGGACCTATTCTTTCCACTATTTCAAATGGTCCAATGTACCTCGAATTTAGCTTTCCTCGCTTGCCAAACCGAACTACGCCTTTCCATGGTGAGACCTTCAATAAAACCTTGTCACCAACCTGAAACTCTAAAGGTTTCCATCTCCTGTCAGCATAACTCTTCTGTCTGTCTCGTGCTACAGCCATACGGTTTCGTATCTGCACAATCTTCTCGGTTGTCTCATGAATTAACTCGGGACCCGTCAGTTGACTATCACTAATTTCCGCCCAGCAAACTGATGATCTACATTTTCTCTCATACAACGCCTCGAAAGGTGCTGCCTGTATGCTAGTATGATAACTGTTGTTATAAGAAAACTCAACCAATGGCAGGTGAATTTCCCAGTTATTCCCGAAGTCAATCACACAAGCACGTAGCATATCCTCCAACGTCTGTACGGTACGCTCACTCTGGCCATCCGTCTGTGGATGATAAGCAGTACTCATATCCAATCGTGTACCCAAAGATTTCTATAGTGATTGCCAGAAATATGACGTGAAACGAGCGTCGCGGTAAGAAATAATTGAGATCGGTACACCGTGTCTCGAAACGATCTCTTTAAGGTACAGTCGGGTTAATTTCTCCATCTTGTCAATTTCCTTAATTTCAAGGAAATGAGCAGACTTTGTCAATCAATCCACGATAACCCATATCGTGTCACAACTAGTATTAGTCCGGGGTAACTTGGTAATAAAATCCATGGAGATTTGTTCCCATTTCCACATTGGTATCTCGGGTTGTTGCAACAGTTCGGATGGTTTCTGGTATTCCACCTTTACTTTCGAGCAGGTCAAACACTTGCTCACATACGTAGCTACATCCGCCTTCATGTTAGGCCACCAGTAGTGCGCCTTTAGGTCATGGTACATCTTGTCGGATCCAGGATGTATAGAATACTTAGATTTGTGTGCCTCACTCATAACTAAATCCCTTAGATTTCCATAGACAGGCACCCAAAGTCTATCCATGAAGTACCGAATTCCATCCTCTTTCAACACTAGTTGTTTATCCATTCCCCTTAACGACTCAGAACCAACATTTTCCGCTTTTAAGGCTTCTATCTGTGCCTCCTTAACTTGTTTAGGCAGTTGAGTACTGATAGTAAGCTGTAAAGCTCGCACCCGTCTGGGTTTAGCTGTTTTCTTCCGGCTTAAGGCATCGACAACCACGTTCGCCTTTCCCGGATGATACTTGATAGCGCAATCATAGTCGTTTAGTAGCTCCACCCAACTTCGTTGCCTCATATTCAACTCCCTTTGCTCGAAGATATGTTGAAGACTCTTGTGATCGGTGTAGATAGTGCACTTGGTACCGTACAAGTAATGTCTCCAAATCTTTAAGGCAAAAACCACTGCACCCAATTCTAAGTCATGGGTGGTATAGTTCTTCTCGTGAACCTTTAGTTGTCTCGAGGCATAGGCTATCACCTTTTCTCGTTGCATCAAGACACAACCGAATCCTTGAATGGATGCATCACAATACACCACGAAATCATCCGTTCCTTCTGGCAGTGCCAATATCGGTGCACTACAGAGTTTCTATTTTAACAACTGAAAAGCTGATTCTTGACTCTCACCCACTTTGTATGTCGTTCCTTTGTGAGTCAAGACTGTGAGAGGTTGTGCGATCTTAGAGAATCCATCTATGAATCGTCAGTAATATCGTGCTAATCCCAGAAATTGCCTTATCTCGCTCGGCGTTTTGGGTATAGTCCAACTCTTTATCGCTTCAATCTTGGCAGGATCAACATATATTCTCTTCTCATTAACAATATGACCTAGAAATTGCACTTCTCGTATCCAAAAGTCACACTTAGAGAATTTGGCATACAACTGCTCATTCTTCAATAGTTCTAAGATCATTCGTAAGTGCTCTTCATGATCCTCCTTGGTCCTAGAATATATCAGTATATCATCGATAAACACAATGACGAACTGATCGAGATAGGCTTTGCACACACGGTTCATGAGGTCCATGAACACAACAGGTGTATTAGTCGACCCAAAAGGCATGACCAAGAACTCATAATGACCATAACGAGTACGAAACGCAGTTTTGGGGATGTCTTCTTCTCGGACTCTATGTTGATGATAACCGGATCTCAAGTCAATCTTCGAATAATAGCTTGATCCCTGAAGCTGATCAAACAAGTCGTCAATACGAGGTAAAGGGTATCGGTTCTTGACTGTTACTTTGTTTAACTCCCTATAATCGATGCACATCCGGAATGTGCCATCCTTCTTCTTAACAAAAAGAACAGGGGCTCCCCAAGGTGATGTGCTAGGTCGAATAAAGCGCTTATCTAAAAGCTCCTGAAGTTGTGATGACAACTCTTGTAGTTCGTTCGGTGCTAATCGATAAGGTGCCCTAGCAATCGGGGTTGCGCCGGGAGTCAACTCGATTTGAAATTCCACTTGGCGGTGAGGTGGTAATCTAGAAAGATCCTCTGGAAACACCTCCGGAATGTCATGCACTATGGGAATGTCCTCCATTCTCCTTTCTTCCGCTTGCTTATCGTTGACGAGTGCTAGAATAGCCAAACGACCTTTTCGCAACAACTTTTGGGCTTTCATGTATGAGATGATGCCTATCACAGCAACACTCCTATCACCTCTAACTGTAAGGATTTCGTCACCAACAGGAATTCGTATGATCTTCTCATGACATATGACTTCTGCTTGCTTACTAGAGAGCCAATCCATGCCTATCACTACATCGAAACTCCCTAGCGTAACAGGCATAAGATCTATAGCAAAAATATGACTAGCAAGCTCTATCGTACAATCTCTAAGGATATGCATTACATGGATCTGTTTACAGTTGGCCAATTCTACGGTGTATTTAGATTCTAAGGCGGAGGGTATATCATTTAAAAGACTATCGAACTTTAAGGACACGAAGCTCCTATCGGCTCCAGTATCGAATAGTACCGTAGCAAAACACCCATTAACAGAAAACCTACCGGTAACAATTGTGGGGTCGTTTAGAGCCTCACCTGAGCCGATGACGAAGGCTCTCCCTTTGGCTCCATCGTTGTTGCCACCATTACCAGTACCATTGCCATCATTGTTGTTGTTACCGTGGTTGTTGTTGTTGTGGCCATTGCCGTTATTGCCATTACCATTTTTCCTCAGTTCTGGGCAGTTTCGCCTGTAATGCCCTTCCTTCCCACATTCAAAACAACCTTTGGGAGTCTTCTGAAGTTGTTGTGGCTTCCTTAACTGTAACTCCAGGATGATCAAACTTGAATCAAATCATGAAGAATTAGATCAAAATATGATAATCACAATCAAAACCCCTTTGATCTTCAATTAGATTGCAAAATATGTGCTTACAAGTAAATCCCTCAATCTATTGGTCATGCGACCATTAACCAAAACCTAATGACAATTAACCTATTTATAGTCTAGACTAAGATTCATTAATTGCACTTAACCCCCTAGACTTAGGCTAATTAATACAAAATTACATATTAAGCATAAAAATGACTAAAAACAAGATAAAATATATTTTGTTCACACAAAATATATTTATAACAATAAAACTCCTAGTCATTTAAATCTTCAACGTCTTGTCTCGGTTCCTCGTCTCGAGCGTGTCGGGTTTGACTTTTGTTGACTTTGACCGTGACGTTGACTTTTGTTGACTTTCATTGTGTTGATAATATAGACTATCTTTTCCAGCTCCAACAATACTCCCCCTTAGTCTATCATTATCAACGTCTTCATACGAATTCAGCCCCGAGAAATCAATAGTAGAAAAAGCTTCAAATTAAAGCTTTTTGAATTTGATGAGAAAAGTTATTCATCTCATAAGCTCCCCCTATTTATATGCTCCCCCTTTTTGAGTGCATCCTTTGTGAGGATATTGGAACAACTTTCCCAAATCTCTAATCTTGAGTGCTTCAGAAGATGTAGGAGGAGGATTCCTAGCTCGGTATCTTCTGCAAACTTGAGGAACAGGTTCTCTGATCAGGTACACTGCTCAACTGATGATCGGCCATCACTTACAGCAAAAATCTGAAACACATTCTCAAACACAATCTCGACATTTCTAATTAGATCATTTCATTTTAACAAAATAAACTCGTGTTTATTTGTGTATGAAAAACAAGCGAACCCGTGTTCGTTTGGGCGCAATTTCCGTGAAATGCATGAAAATGATAAAATTGTAACAGCATAATATGGAAGACCTAAAAAAAATTTTGAAATGAAATTTCATTATATTTTTCTATTTTTAATGTATATATATTTATTATAACATTTTTTTTTAATTTGTATATTTTTAATTACCGAGAACTTAATCGATCATGAGATCACATCCTCAAGATATACTTTAGCACAAAGATGACTTTAACCATCGACAAGCAATGAGATCACATTGATAACTGAATCTAATAACAGTCTTTGAATGATTTTGAAATTGTCAAACAGATCAATAACGATTGCTGGTATGTTTGTCCACTTAAACTCATGCCCTATCTTTTTCAACAAGCAGAAGATGATTCATTAAGGTTCGATTAAATGCTTTAGAATGCTAGGACCCCACAATCATTTGGCAAAAACCCTCACCCAGCCTCAGGATTTCTTGAATTTTGTTACGATCTTTATAGAGCAAGGCGTGTGCATTAGTGTGCAAGTGATTATCAACAGAATATTGCATTCTGTGATGAATTAGATGATTTGACACTACTTAGACCAAAATGGTGAGAGCTCCAGGTCTATACTCACGTATAACAAAGGAGATGACCATTTAATCATGTGCCGATGAGAGCTCCAGGTCAGTACTATCGTACAGCAGAGGAGATCATCACTCCAGGTCAGTACTTCCGTACAGCAGAGGAGATTAGCACAAACACAAGACACATAAATACACCAATCATGGCTCAAAGATATAGCTTATATGATTTGTATCATGGTAGGTTAAAGATCAATTCTCAATCCAATTTTTGTCAGGACTCAGTTTTTGTGCAGGCCAAAATGATTGCGTAAATCCAGACATCCTTAAGCATGATGTTTTAATTTAAATCATTATGCTGCTGTCTACTTTATTCTTCAGGCTGAGTCTACCAAGTATATCATTAAAGAATCTGTTTGTTTTTTTTTATTTACAATTCAAAATAAGATGTCAATCAGATAACAGCATCAGTTACTATCATTTCTCATTTTAAAAACGCAAGTCATGCAAAAACAAGCATTGCAAGAAGATATACAATCATTTCTCAATCATCTCAAATCAAGTTCCCAGTTCTCTTTTCATTTATATTTACATATACTCTCCCCCTAAATTTTTATTTTTGCAAACTTTTTTATTTTATATTTATATTTATTTTTTATTTTTTTTAATTTTTTTTTTATTTTTTATTATTTTTTTATTTTTTAATTTTTTTTAAACTGTACAAAAATAAAAATTTATCAAAGAAGGTCTTCCAAACTATACTGATATGAAGATAAGAAATGAATTCTCAAGAAATATGCAGTGATTGTGAAGTGAGAACGGTGATTGTGCATATAAATATCCAGATTGTGGATAAAATACCATGACTTTAACCTGGTTGTTCCGCCTCAAATTTGAACCAAGAACAATCTCTTTCAGTAAACTGGATTACTAACAGTCCTCCTGAATTGTTCCTGCACTCGTTATCAAATTAGTTAGAAAGGGAAACCCAGGCCATCGTAGTCCTGGAAGTTCCTTTTTCATCAAGATAAGTAACAAGCTTCTGCACACAACCGTTTAAACAATCGGGGATTGTTGTATCCTTCTTTTTAATTTGCCAAATTTGCTTCGGTTCAATTAACTTGGATTTGAATGAATTAAATTTGGAAATCATTTTCTGTTTAAGACCGGAAGGAAAAGAATTTGGTTTGAAACCTTTGGTCATTTTAATCTTTGAATCATGTGAAACCGGCTTCACATGAAAAGGTTTGAATGGAGGGTTTTTCATCCAACCATTCAAAGATGTGTGCTTTTTACCTCTTGATCCAGAGAAGCAACCCATGTTGCCTTTACCGTCTGGAATATTCTTTGTAGACTTACATTCGAAGAAGCAATTCGTTTTGCCTTTACCATTCGAAGCAAGTCTTTGAGGGCACTTCTTTACCACATGACCTTCTTTTCCACACTCAAAACAAGCCTTGAATGGCTTTTGATGCTTGACTGACCCGTGTGATGCAGGTGCTGAGAAGGATTGCTTGGAACTTGTAGCAGATTCTTGCTTGTTCTGAAGTTTCCCGTGCAAAACAAGGAATGAGATCTTCACTGATTGATTGGATTGTTTTGCAGTTGGAGAAGAGATCCGTATCGGTCTTGATTCAATTTTAGGAAGCTTTTGAGACTTGACACTGTCAGGAGATATCTTGATATGAGAGGAACCAACACACTCCTCTATGATTGATTCATCATCTGAGCTTATCCAGTCTCGTATACAAAGATCTACTTCCAAAGGATCTTGATTGACACCTCCTATCGTGTTGGCTTCGCTTGTAGGATTCTCATTGCCTGATGATTCAACAACTGTTCCTTCTTTGACAAACCTGACGGGAACAAACGAAGGAATGTTACCTGATTTGAATTTGTTGAAGAAACTTGGAGAAGCAACTGAAATTGGTGTTGGAGCATCAGAAGTGGAATTGGCATTAATCTTCTTATCAAACCCTTGCTTGAGGAATCCTAAACCTACAGGAGAATCCTGCACATCTCTAACCTCTTTAAGATTAATGTTGCTTAAACCTGCATTTAAACTATTAGTTTCTGCAGCTTCAATCAAATCATTAGATGGATGAGGTTGAGGCATAGGAGAGTAACAATGGGTGCTAGGAGGAGGATAGACGTATGGATTTTCACCACAACCCACTCCCGTTTTAATCCTAGCTCCCCTTTGTTTACACAATAGCTCTTCATGTTTCATTCCGGATATGGTCCATCTATCAAGCTTTGTTTTAAGCTTGCTTGTTTCAAATTCAGCCAAAGTGACTCTTTCGTTTAAAAGATTAATTTCAACATTTCTTTCAAGAAGAGTTCGTTTTAAATGATCATTTTCTTTTAAAGCTTCATTTAATTTTATGAAATACTTGGCTTCATTCTTTTTAAGTTCTGCATTTATGGTGGTTAACTCCTTTTGGTTTTCTAAAAGTAACCTATTAGCTTTATACACACCAAATAAACGAATTTTGCAAGCAGAAGAACACATATCCTGAACTGTCTCGTATGGAAGATCCAGGATGACTCTTTCAGTAGTAAGATCCTTCTCACAGTTGCAAACTCTGGTATTTTGCTTCCATTCCTCTTCCTTCTCAGCATCACAAACTTCAGCATTCAACTCAGCTCCACCTTTACCCATTGATGTCTGCTTATGCTCTTCTTGTACCTCTTCAGTTTCAGGCTTTGGTAAACCGTCGGAATTGGTGTCAGAATCTGATCTCTCTTCTGGTTTCTCTTTGGAGTTTGAAGTGATCTTTGGAGTTAGATATGTTGATTCATAGTACTCACGACGTTTGATATCCAACTCAATCTCTTTCAGTTTGTTGATCACCTCCATCAGTTTGTAATCCCGAAAGCCTCTATCTTGTTGAATCGACTTGCCGTGTGAGCTCCATTCTGATGAGAGGGAATCAAGTAATCTTAGAACTTGTTCATGATTTCCCAGTTGGGCATCAAACTTCTTCAGATTACTTGCCACCAACAGAAACCGATCAACAAAATCAGAAATCTTTTCATTCTTTAAAGCTGCAAAATTATCAAACCGACATTGTGCAATTGTGAGATCATCTGATTCGAAGGATTTAATCAATTCTGCAAAAGCCATATTTATTTTTATTTTGTTTAAACAATTAAACGCCCCAAAAAATATTTTTTTTTCAAAAATTGTAAAATAATTCTCCCCCGGGAAAAATATTATTTGTAAATGTCACGCTAGAAAATCTTAGCAACTGGGGTCAAGCTTACATTCGAATTTCGCTGAAGAAATGATAGTTTCGCTGAAATTATAGTTTCGCAGAGCTAGTTTCGCTGTGAACTCTAGTTTCGCTGAGCCGACAGTAGTTTCGCTGGAAATTTCGGCAGCAGTTTCGCTAGCCGTATGTCACAAATGGCTTAGTTTCGCTGATAAGTTCGCAGGAAACAAGCTTGAACTTTCGTTCAGAGATAAATTCGGCAGCAATTTCGCTTGATGATTGGTCAAAAACACTATTGAACTTTCGTTCAAGGGAGTACTTTCGCTGAAACTCTAGAAAACAACTTCAGATCCAAAATAAACCATAATTTCGCTGAATGAAGATGACAGTTTCGCTGTAAGAACAGCAGTTTCGCTGGTCGATCTCAAAACCCTTTTTCACCTCAAAATCAATCTGAAATCGCCCAAATCTCAATGGATTTGAAATCTGATGATTAACAGAGCTTTCCCAACCAATAATAAGCAAACTTCAATCAATTTCCATATCAATAACACCAAATCTAATCCGAATTTGATGAAAACTTGATATTGAACAAAAACAACCAAAACCTCAACTTTTCTCTCTAAAAATCTTCAAATCTTCAGTGAATTTGATCCAAAATGGCTCTGATACCAAATTGTAACTCCAGGATGATCAAACTTGAATCAAATCATGAAGAATTAGATCAAAATATGATAATCACAATCAAAACCCCTTTGATCTTCAATTAGATTGCAAAATATGTGCTTACAAGTAAATCCCTCAATCTATTGGTCATGCAACCATTAACCAAAACCTAATGACAATTAACCTATTTATAGTCTAGACTAAGATTCATTAATTGCACTTAACCCCCTAGACTTAGGCTAATTAATACAAAATTACATATTAAGCATAAAAATGACTAAAAACAAGATAAAATATATTTTGTTCACACAAAATATATTTATAACAATAAAACTCCTAGTCATTTAAATCTTCAACGTCTTGTCTCGGTTCCTCGTCTCGAGCGTGTCGGGTTTGACTTTTGTTGACTTTGACCGTGACGTTGACTTTTGTTGACTTTCATTGTGTTGATAATATAGACTATCTTTTCCAGCTCCAACATTAACAGTTCACCACGACAACTCTTAGCAGCGTGTCCAATCTTACCACAGCGTTGACACTTGAAATTATCACACCTTCCCACATGATGGTAGTTACATCGAGTGCACTTCGGATGCTTACCACCATAACCACTGGGTCCTTGACTGTTTGAAGCCGTCTGGTTGAAGTTGCGGTTATTATCGAACCTCCGTTGTTGTTGCTGAACTGACTGTTGTTATTGTTGAGATTGGGGTTGACCGTTGGATGATGATGATTTGTTGTTGTTGGAAGTATCCCACTTCCTCTTGTTGTCGGGCACGCTCGCCACAGCGCCCCGCTTAGGTAAACGTCCTTGCTCCACTACTTGATCAGTTAGCTTATGAGCTAACTGGATGGCTTGCTGAATCGTGGCCGAGTTGGAAGCAGTCACCATGCTTTGAATTTCGGGTACTAATCCCCGTATGTATTGCTCAAACCTCTTATGCACTTCGTTCACCATCCCCGGGCATAGGGTGGCTAGTTCATGGGTTCGGGTGGTGTAGGCCTTGATTTCCGAGCCCTGCATCTTAAGTTGCCAGAACTCCATCTCCAGCTTTTGTACTTCATTTCGAGGACAGTACTCCTCAGTCATCATCTCCTTGAATTCAGTCCAGGGAAGCCCATTTGCCATCGCTTGTCCTAGCATCTGAACTTGCGCGTTCCACCAAGATAGAGCGGCACCTTCCAGAGTCCCGGTGGCATATTTCACATGATCAATAGGTGGGCAGTTGCATTTGGAGAAAACAGACTCTGTCTTCTCAAACCATCGTACCAGTCCTACCACCCTTTCAGTACCGCTATAAGTGTGTGGTTTACAGTCCATAAAGGACTTATAGGTACACACCGGTGGTCCTGTTTTAACACAACAAACATTGATCAGATATCCTCTACGGTTATTCAGGATATTTGATTTAGCTTTTTATCATTGTTTACCTGCTGGCTGTCCCGTCTGGGCAGCAACCACCGCTGCCTGAACATGCTCGTTTATCAGGCCAGCTAATTCAGCAAGGGTCATGTTTATAGCACCACTGCCATGGTCTCCGACGCCACGTCCACGTCCGCGCCCACTCCCACGTCCACATCCACGGGCGTCCATTTTTCATTTTACATTCACAAATACAATAATAAGTAACATCGAGCACATTTATCCCATTGAAGTACAGTAAACAGTAAGGAATAATGAATCATCACAACCACAGCATTCATAACAAAAATGATTACCAGGATAAATAAATTGTAAATAAGTCGCAATGTATTCACCAATGTCATAATTTAAGTTTGTCGTTCGGGTGGGGAAACAACCCTTCCCACATAGGTTTCAAAAGAGAGAAACACTACATAGTCCAACTCATATAAAGGAAATCAATTGACGACATCCGACCCATCACTGTCATCTTCCGTCTCCACTGTTCCTCCTCCCCGGGTTCCTCCTCGGGATCCTCATCCCCAGGGTCCTCTGTAGGAGCAGGAGCTATGGCAATCTGAAGCGCTGCCAATTAGGCTTCTAAGCTAGCAATTATGTTATCGGCTACTGTATCTCGCTATTCATGAGCAGTTGCGCGTCCTCTAAGTGCTATAAAACCGTATTCCATGTGGTGACACCCATTTAGGGTCTTCCCGTGTCGCTCCTCGAGTTCATCCATTTGATGTTGTAGTTTGTACACCTCGTGCTGTAGTGTACAAACATCACCCGTGAGTCGCCTGACTCGTTGCCGCTCAATATCCAGTGCAGCCACCAGTGAAGCAATCATTTGCTCATTGGACTGCACTGTCCATGGGAGTGAAGGCATTAGCTGATCAGCGTTGCTCCTAGTCCTGGGCCTCGGGACAGGTACGCGCTCCCTATACATTATGTGATCAACGAACTTGGGGTAGAAACTCCAGTCTCGTGGGGGGTCACGCTCCATCAATGCAAAAGGTTGATCCCAATCAATCTCCCTTCGAGGATAAGCTAGACGGGGCCAATCAGGTCCATTGTCGGGTAGTGGTGCAGGAGGTGGGGACTCAGATCGTGCAGGTGATGCCGGTCGCTTACCCGGAGTTCTCGATGACGATACCATGCTGCAGAGGGTGTGATGTGTATGCCAATGAGTATGTAGTAGAGGAAATAAGGAACAGGTAACTAACTAAATGTGTGCGGTTATAGTCTAGTGTGTATGTAACCTAGTTCCCTATAACCAATAGCTCTGATACCAATCTGTCACACCCTCAAAATCCACGTGCAGGGTTTTACCGCGAGGCGTGTGAACAAACCAAGATTACAGTCAATAGTTACTCAGTACGACTCTATATGCCACATTTAAGATAAAACCAACCAAAGTTCAAATTTTAAAACCATGCGGAAGCGTTTTGCAAAAACAAGACAAACCCAAGGTAAATGAATGCATAATATGGCAAACACGCGCCATCCCAATGTTTAAAACCCATATATAAAAGATAAACAATTTGTCTATGAAATAAAGCCTTAGGATGCATGCTGGACCCGTGTTGTGCTCCTATTGGCAAGCTGAGTTAACGACCTGAGAATAGCATACTAAAAATGTCAACACAATGGTTGGTAAGTTCAAGAGTTGACGTTCAAATATAAACAATTTAACAATTGTGATATATAAGTAGTGTATTGTAATAGATAGCTAATCTATTAACAATAAATATTAATTCATAGTGATTTCGCAATTGAAGCTGACTGTGATAAGTTGTTGCCTTCTGTCACGACTTATCAGGTCGTGACAATGTTCAGTAGGACAAATTGCACCCGGTTGACCTCGAGTCACACAGGTGGGGCTCGTCAGACCTAGTAGTACTACCCAAGTTTCCCCGCTATTCAATATTAACAATTCGAAAGTGTGATGACTTTTCAATGATAAACAGCACTATATTAATATCATACACAACTTAAATATATAAAGCGTTTGTAAATTACCAGTATGCTATCTCCCTCAAAAGAGATTAAGTAAAGAGTGGGGCATGAACTCCCCTGATATGCGTAACAAATACTTAGGGTTTACTTGGAAGAAAGAGTGGACAGACAACCTTCAGAGGTTACCTAGATCATGTAAGTACATAAGTACGTGTAAACAGAGAACATGTAGAACCCTAAGCACACCACAACCAAAGACTCAAGGTTTCAGAAAACAGACACGTTTGACCTAGTTGACCCGTTTGACCCGTTGGTGACATCATGAGTTATAATTCAATTAAGCAAACGTGAAAATATAACATACATGGTTAACATTCAAATGGATCACATGTGGTGCTACATTACCCAATGCATTACTTAGATCATCATACCACTAAGTATCATACAAGTCATGCGAATCTAAAACATTAACATGCCCACTAGTTATAACATAACTAACACGCCACACAAAGATCAAATCACGCACTACATGCCATGTGAAGCCACTCACGACTTCACATCCTAAACCCTGCCAATCCTACTAAGTAGGGGCCTCAGATTCGCACGCGTGTATGATGATCACAATCATATTCATTAACTATGTTCATTGCATTCAACATACACCACAATAATCAATATCCAGTCCCAAACATGATGCCTTAATTACTAATCAACCTTCAACATCATACATGATCATCAAAGTCCATACATCACACATGATCATCCAAGCACTCCATACAACTAAATTAACATATTCTATCACATTAGAAATCATCCATGAACATACTAACATGCTCCTAATATCCTAAACATGCTCAAACTATCATCTTTCAAACTCTGTGCAAATAAAGTTTCCCTTTTAGGAAAGCACATCCCAAAATCTATTAAACACCAATTGTATTCATGAATTCATTAATAATACACCAATTCAAGTTCATATCAACATCTAAGCATGATCAACAGCATCCAAACATCATAATTCACTAACCTTCATGATCAAAAGTTTCTACTTTTGGAAATCTATGAACTACAACATTCATTCTTAGTTTTCTAGCATCCATATCATCAATCTATCATACATACATCATCATAAACCCTTCAACAACATCAATTCATCGTCAAATCATCATATCATGAAAAATAAAGTTACTATTCTTAGTAACCTATGAACAACACGTCAAAAATGTAACTTTCTTGCATAATTGACATTAACTAACATGTATACAATCTAACTAACATGATAACATCATCAAACAACAAAAATCAACATCAAATCTCAGATTTTCGAACCTAGGGTTTCGGCCAACTTGAAAAACCCCACATAAACATCAAAACTAACCTTAATTCTTGCAAAGGAGCAAGATTTGATGCTTCTATTGCCTTCTAATGATTGAAATTGATCCAATCCGAGGTTTCTTTGCTTGCTTTTGGTCGAATTTCCTGAGGGAGGGGGTATGGGGATGAAGTCGCGGCCGAATGGGGGGTGGGGATTAGGGTTGGTATTTTGTTTTAATTAAATTACAATAATTACCCTTTAACCCTTGTATTTGTATATTTTTCATAAAGAAAAAGCTTTAACTCTTTTTAAAAGTGTTTCTAACTAGATTAATAAACATATAAACTAAAAATAATAATTACATGTTTTATCTTTACTAAACACAAAAAATACGAATTAATACACACGTTTCCACATTACGCGATAAAATTCACCGTTAACATCTAAATCGCGTAAACACATAAGCATAACACAACAATCACAAAATCAGTTAAATTATCATTGGTTTAACATTATTAACTGTTATCAGGTCACCAACGTTAAACGACAACTAGTGTGTGCTAATGACACGTGTATGCAAGACGTAACGGAACTAACGGAGTTTTGTAACGTAAAATTACCGGATGTCACACTAGGACCCCTCTTTTACATGTTTTCAACTGATTTGGGGCTGGGACACATAGTAAAACCTATTTTTGAAGTGTGTGTGTTGAACCCGTGTGTATGTGTTTGTGTGTGATTCGAGTGGGGTTTGATTTCGGGCTTGTGTGTGCTTGAATGGTGTTGTGGTTGGTCTTTCTAAGGTTTAGGATGGTTGGTTTGAGCTTAGAACAGGTTTGTGAGGGCTTGGAGGCCGAAAATGGCAGTTTGGGTTCGGGATGAACTGCATTCTGCATCAGTTAGGGTTAGGCGACCAAATGGCATGCGATTGGAGGCCATACGGCCGAAAGGAATGCGACTGAGGTCCATGCACACGGATGCCATGCGACTGAGGCCCATACGCATGAAAGTCATACGACTGAAATTCATGCGCCTGTAAGGTATGCGATTGAAGGTTATACAACTAAGGTCCATGCGTCTGGAGGCCATGCGACTGAGGTTCATACGCACGAAGGGTATGCGACTGAAGCCCATGCGCCTGAAGTCATGCGACTAAAGGCCATACGCATGGAAGCGATGCGACTGGGAGTCCATACGCATAGGTGTCCATTCGCCCATAGTATTCATCCGCATAGGTCCATCCGCATAGGGTTCATTCGCCTGATGTCCATTCACCTAAGTGTTCAGTCGCCTGGGAGGCCTGCGACTGGAGGGTGTCCATACGCCATGATAGGGCTCATACGCTTGAAAGAACAATGGTTTATTTTCTGACATTCGGGGGAAAGTGCAGATGTAGGTTTTGACTTGGGAGTTTTCCGGGGGTTTATGTAAGTTGACTTTTGAGGTCATAGACGTTATGATGGGCATGATGATGATGTATGATTGATGTTTATGCATGGCGGTATGTATGATGTATGTTATGTATGTATGATGGTGCCGTGCTTGGCGATGTTTGTATGTTTATGTTGATGTTCCTTAATATGTGTGGTTATTTTGTCGTGGCTTTACGTTGAATGTTAATGAATGAAATAAAAGTATTATGTAACGTAAAGTGGAAGATAATGAAAAGAGGAACATGACGAATGAATGCATGCATTAATGAACGAAGGAAAGTAAAGTAAGTCTTGCAAGCCTTGTATGTGGGAACACGCCCAATGAAGGGTGTTAGTCCAACAGTGTGTGGGTTAGCTACCCCAAAAGGATGCACACCGGGGTCTTTCTTTGTGATTGACCATATGTATAGAAACTTTGTCGCTTACCCTAAATACTGTGGCCAGGCTGCTGTGCGTCATGATGGGAGGTCTATGATAGAATTCGGCCCAGTATCTGCTTTATGCATGACGGTGGGTATAGCACATGACAATGGTACACCTGAATTTACCCTTAGGTACTATGGCCAGGCTGCTGTGCACCATGACGGGAGGTCTATGATAGACCATGGCTAGTACCCGCTTTATGCATGACGGTGGGGTAAAGTTCATGGTTTTTGATGGTGATGAACGTATGAATGAAAGTAAGAAAGTATGAATGAATGATGAAGATAATAATGATATTATCTATGTGTACGTATGATGTGTGATCGCATACAAAAGTAAAGAATAGTTTTTCAACGAAAGTAAAGTATGTTTTATTATAAAACTAGAACTCACTCAGCAACGCTGACTTTTATGTGTTTCCAGTTGGCAGGTAATGATTGCTGAGGATGGCACGGGTGGCTACTCGGCTCCTTTTTGGATGGCATTATTTTGATATATATATATATATATATATATATATATATATATATATATATATATATATATATATATATATATATATATATATATATATATATATATATATATCTTCAACGGTTCCCCCTCTTTCACTTTCCTCTTCACCTGTAAATCTCTCTCACCTAAATTCACCCATAAACCGCTTTCATCATAAAGCTACTCACAAATGGGCAACCCTAATCCACGAAACCAACTAGATTTTTCCATGCATTTACACAGGCAACACAATCAGGTTGCTCTTTTATCATCTGAGAAAGATCTTGGTTTCTCATTTCTTTACTTTATCCAACTACTTCACCTACCTCACCATAGATCCTCCACTATATGAAAATCAACTTTTGAAGTTTTGGAGCACATGCCAAGAGGTCATTATGGATGGGGAGAAAGCACTATCTTCCACAGTGCAAGGAAGGATGATTTTCATCACTCTAGCCACCATTAACACCCATCTAAGGCTGAATGATGAAGAAGGCGACCTGTCATTCCCAAAATCTGTTGTGACCCGGTCCTTCATGCAGATGGGCTATGAGGGTGATACTCCATAAGAACCTTTAGGAAAGGGAGGATATCCTCCCAGTCGAAGTACTTCCTCCATGTTGTCATCCATTGTTTATCAAACAAGCATGGAGGTTGGAATCAAATTCTAGAAGACCTTTCATATATAGTCCATGGCATGATTCAAGGTATCAAGTTCAGGTACTCTCAATTTGTGTATACAAATTTGCTTGCTAACTTAGAATCCTTAGAATATTACATGTTCCCTAGATATGTTCAAGACATTCGTAAATATGAACTGGGCTCACAGTTAAGGAGAACATGTAATGTTCTTAAAATGGGACAGATGAAGCCCGACATCTTTAAAACAATGAGAAATCCTATTGTGGGTTTCTGATGGGTAGAAACAACCCTGTCCCAAAAATGTTAGAGCTCATTGCTCAAGGTGAA
This sequence comes from Flaveria ramosissima, assembly GCA_025215565.1. NCBI lineage: Eukaryota > Viridiplantae > Streptophyta > Magnoliopsida > Asterales > Asteraceae > Flaveria > Flaveria ramosissima. The sequence goes on along the minus strand of CM046034.1, from coordinate 48,264,433 downwards.
ATCCTAGCAGCACAAGCTAGTGTTGAACCCACACCTTGTACTTCTGAACCACCCACACAGCCTCAAATAACCATCACCGACTCATACCCAACCTTGAATTCTATGATGATGAAGATATGGGATTCAGTGAGTACCATGAGTCTTTCTTCTCCACCCTTTCTCAAGGAGAGATGAGTGCTCTTAACTCACCCATGTATACCCTATATCTTCAACCCATAACTGATGTGGATCTCCCTAAACATGTTCAAGATGTCCATATGGAAGAGGCTCTCACTTCTGCTAGTGATTACATCTCTAAGACCTCAACCATGAAAACCCAGTCCATTGACACTTCAACTAAATCTATCATGGTGCAGGGGAAATCTAGAAGCCAAGAACTTAGTGCTGGTGATGAGGAAGAAGACTTTGGTCCTATTCTCTCATCCCCTCATGATTCTTCTGATGAAGATGAGGGGAGTGTGAAACTAAAGGTGCACAAACTGACTAAAACTTTCACAAATTTAGTCTCAAAGGTTAGTCACCTAGAATCTCAGGTGACTACCCTACAAAAGAGGGTCAATGACCAGCAACTTAAGGTCACCAATCTTAAGCGCAAGTTAGCTGAGACACTACTTAGGAAGACTCAACCAGGGCCACAAGAACCTATGGATGTGACTGACCTAACATCTTGCTCATATATGAAACAGGGTGATGCTACCAAAAAGGAGGAGAAAGTCTAACCTTCAATCACAAAACCTAGGACTTCTACTTAGAGTATATACATAGAGGATTCACCATCCTCACTTGAACTTTTCCTACTCAGCCACCTCCTCAAGTCCACATTGATGTGCACTCACTCTTACAAAATCTGTTTGAGGAGGGTATTCCAAGGGCTATGCCTACCCCAAGTTATGATGCTATAAATGAAATACTAGGGTGGAGGTATGATGTTGTTAGAAGAGCCCTAATACTTCATAGCCTTCAAGGGTAGCAAAAAGTCTTTGATTTTCAAACCCTGAAATACTCTGAGAGTCTTCCTATAACATCCACATATTTTCAAACTATAAACCCAAACCCGAACTCATTTTAAATTTTCATACGTTGAAAAAAAATTCATTAAGTCTAATATACCATATATTGACATAATAAATTTGTTGTAACCCGTTTCATGCTTTAGCAAATTTAAAAGTGCACATAAGTGCCTTACTATATATTTGGCAGAATATAATCTGACTTAAACTAACCATAATTTAGTCATAACAAACTAAATTTTAGTAAAATAAGACTCCAATATTAATTTAATTGAATTACCTTTTTAACGATGGTTTATACATCATCAAATTCAATCGGACGACTCAACAATAGCCTTCACAAGATAAGTGTGTATTTCAACACTTTTTGTCTTGTGCTTCTGTTTTGACCTATTTACGGATCTTTTCATAAAAATATTCCTGAACAAAAGTTTTCCAGAATCTTTATAATTTTATAATTATTTTTTATGAAACCTTTTGTTATTTTTAAAACATGTTCAAACATGTACCAAATATTTTGTCCAGAATCTAAAATTGGTACAATAATCCTTTTTCTATCTATCTTTCGCTTTTTGGCATTCTCTAAACGCCCCAACTTCTTGGAATGAATTCCGACCTCCAGTTATTATTACTTTTTATCCTTTAGGACATCACCTTTGACTCTTAAACATCCAAGCTTTCTTATGTACTCTACATCCATCATTATACAATGTGAGTTTTCCATGCCCCTTTTTACTTTATTTCACACCTTTTGGAGTGAAACATATTAAGCTCATAAATATACACTTGTAATGCACGAGCAATTCGTTTATAAACTTGTCATGGTTATTTGAGATATTTGTGAGCATTATATGATAGTCATATTGTAAAGACAATCATTAATTATTGCTAGCCTAGCGACGTCATAGATCTATGGGCTTGACAAGCCTATTTGGTGCTAAAACTGAGGTTCTTGCTGGCTCCTGATGACGTATGGTTGTTCATCATGGGAACCAAGTACACTTAGGTAATCGTTATAACTTGTAATGGTCATCTTTTGTCAAGGTTTGATTGTATCATTATGTTATCTATATATTCTTGCAATATTTCTTGACCTATGACATCAATTGCCTCTTAAAAGTTGTTTAAATATGTATATACAAATTCATGGGAACTCACCAACATTATATGTGGACCTTATTTATAATATGTTTCAGGATTGCTATTTTGAGGAATTCTTCTTGCTCATATAGGACTTGGACCTAGTTTAACTAAAGATTTTATGTTTTGTTTGAATCTTGATTGTATTGTAGTGATTTATTTGTTTAGTATTAATCAATGAAAAATGGCATTTAATATTATTTCAACTCATTTAATTCCATGAGCTATGAAAAAACGTTACACATTCGTCCGCCTTGATGATTCCGCCGTCGGTCGGGGTGTGACAGATTGGTATCAGAGCGATGGTTATATGGAATTAGGTTATTAGAAATGGAATGACCTGGACTATAACTAAGTACCTTTACACATGAGTCCTCTCATGTATTTGTTATGCTTAGATAAGATTTTATGTGCGTTGTATGCTTATACATGATTATGTGATTATATGCCTTTGTGATTATTCTTATACCTTGATTTTTATCAATGCACATATAATTTTCAAATCATATTCTAAGGAATTTCGCCTAAATCAAATAGTTTTCAAATTGAGCTTTGAATATTTATTCGTGGTTTTCAAGTCTCGTCAAAGTCTATGTCATACAACTTGAAACATGCAATGCTGGAAGAGCATGATGCCTGTATCTTGAGGTGTTCTGCCTAGGCAAGGTATTCATATAAATCCAAGTCAATTGATGGATCCGTTTACCTTACCTGGGAACCCTTGAGGTGAGTGTCTGCTTATAGGTACACATGTCTTCTTTAAGGTTGTGATTGACCTAATACTTTGATGAGTCAACGTATTTGCCTTGGTTTGTAAACAAAACGTTACATTTGAAACATCTTGTTGTTATCGTATTATCATTGACTTTGTCTTCTTGGATTTTAAAATCCGTTACCCAAATTCTCCTAACGACTCCTAATAATCTCTCTGAAAGTTTTCCCCTTAAAACCGCACTTACTCTGAAAACCCATTACAATGATCCTCTTATTCTGAACTATACCTTTAATCTTAACAAACACGATTCTCGTATCAACCTCACATCAATGCAACTTTGAAATATCAATGTCATCTAAGAACCATGCCGACGTTGTTTGCTTTGAGAAAGCTCCTCTGGAGTTGTATTTCATCCAAAAGTGTCTTAAACATATTTCTCATGTTCGCAAGCCAAGTCTCGTATTTATCTAATGTTTGGTGCTTTACTCGTTACCAAACCTTCCTAATCGTCTTGCACCGTCTCAAATGCAAAATCTTGAAAGCCAAAAAAAATTCCAATCAAGTTGATGAATCTAACCACATTGTGAATAAACCCATGAAATCATGAATCATGAAATCGAACAAACTTAAGTGTAGTAAAACACCATAGTCAAAACTCATTGAATTTAAACGTTCCCGAGAGTTAACTTGCGCACGTAAAATGAAATCCAAGTCTCCTCATATCCATGAAATTAGTATTCTCGTAATTAAATTTTGAGACGAAATTTCCTAAAGTAGGGGAGACTGTAACATCCACCCATTTTCAAACTATAAACCCAAAACCGAACTCATTATAAATTTTCATACGTTGAAAAAAAATTCATTATTAAATTATTAATTCATTTTGATGAATAAAAATGTACTAAATGTATTATTTAACTAATTTTACGAATATTATTGTTCAATTTTCATTTATTATACCATTTAATCAATTTATAATAATTTTATAATTTATAGAATAAGTTTTATAAATGTTAAAAGGGTTATTAATAAGATTTTAAAATATTCAACTAAAATAAATAATCAAATTACAAGTTTTTGTAAGATTTATAAAGTCTATAAAGATCTTATTAAAAATAAGTTGTTAAATTAAATTCTTAATAAATTTAAAGTTTAAATTGTAATTATTCTTTTATTTATTTAAATTAATTAATCTTATATTTATTTCAAATTTCAATCATAACCCCCTTTTAAAAGACTTGTAACTCACCATTAACACCATTCATAACACCCTCCTCACCTCAACTATAAAAGCAAGCTTTAGGCCTCACTTTTTCTTTGCTCATTCTCCAAAACTCTCACTCACATATCTTTCTTTCATCGTTTGGTTTTGATCAAATTCAAGAATTTTTTTACAAGTAATTTTAAAGTTTCTAATACTAAGGTAACCTTATAATTGCTTTTATATTATGTATATCTATATTATTGTAATCATCCTAACATTCAATTGTTCTCATGTTCTTATTTTTAGTCTTTCTTATACTAAATCTCTTTTAATTTTAATCATTATCATTTAATACATTAACATTTTAACTTTCACTAACCTTATAACAATTACTAACATTACAAAATCAAGCTAAGAACACGCTAACGTACATAAAGAATTCCGTTTGCATATGGACGGCTATACTGCAGCATTTGGTTATTCCACAAGATTATTTCTATAAATTATGGCTATACCAAAGACTTGGAATATTCTTTATATAACTCAAATGAAGTCTAATATACCATATATCGATATAATAAATTTGTTCTAACCTGTTTCATGCTTTACCAAATTTAAAAGTGCACATAAGTGCCTTACTATATATTTGTCAGAATATAGTCTAACTTAAACTAACCATAATTTGATCATAAAAATTAAATTTTAGTAAAATCAGACTCCAATATTAAGTTCATTTAATTACGTTTTTAACGATACTTAATACATCTTCAAACTCAATCGGACAACTCAACAATAGCCTTCGCAAGATAAGTGCGCATTTCAGCACCTTCTGTCTTGTGCTACTGTTTCGACCTATTTACGGATCTTTTCATAAAAAATTTTCTGAACAAAAGTTTTCCGGAAGACTCTGAACTAGTCAACTATAAAATTTTTAAATATTATGAAACCGTTTGCTATTTTTAAAACCTGTTCAAACATGTACCAAACATTCTGTCCAGAATCTTAAATTGGTACAATAATCCTTTTTCTATCTATCTTTCGCTTTTTGGCATTCTCTAAACACCCTAACTTCTTGTAATGAAATTCGACCTCAAGTTATTATTTATTTTTATCCTTTAGGACATCACCTTTGACTCTTAAACATCCAAGCTTCCTTATGTACTCTACATCCATCATTATACAATGTGAGTTTTTCATGCCTCTTTTTACTTTATTTCACACCGTTTGGGGTGAAACATGTTAAGCTTATAAATATACACTTGCAAAACATCTTGAAACTTGTAATGCACGAGCAATTCGTTTATAAACTTGTCATTGTTATTTGAGATATTTGTGACTATTATATGATAGTCATCTTGTAAAGACGATCATTAACTATTGCTAGCCTAGTGACGTCATAGATCTATGGGCTTGACAAGCCTATTTGGTGCTAAAGCCGAGGTTATTGCCGGATCCTGATGACGTATGTTTGTTCATCATGGGAACCAAGTATAATTAGCTAATCGTTATAACTTGTAATGGTCATCTTTTGTCAAGGTTTGATTGTATCATTATGTTATCTATATATTCTTTCAATATTTCTTAACCTATGACATGAATTGCCTCTTAAAAGTTGTTTAAATATGTATATACAAATTCATGGGAACTCATCAACATTATATGTTGACCTTATTTTTAACATGTTTCAGGATTGCTTTTTTGAGGAATTCTTATTGCTCATATAGGACTTGGACCTAGTTTAACTAAAGATTTTATGTTTTGTTTGATTCTTGATTGTATTGTAATGATTTGTTTGTTTAGTATTAATCAATGAAAAATGGCATTTAATATTATTTCAACTCATTTAATTCCATGAGCTATGAACAATCATTTCACATTCGTACGCCCCGATGATTCCGCCGTCGGTCGCGGTGTGACACTTCCTATAGTTCACATGTAACTTGCTAACCCATGCCAATGTTGGCAAGCTGACAGACTAGCTGAGAGGATCCAAAACAGGATTGTTGAAGAGTTCAAATTAAGAAAAAGACAAAGGCTAACAGGCAATATCATTGGTCAACTAAATGTTAAGGTTGAGCCTAAGATTAGCTTCGAAGGGGAAACCTTGACTGAAGACCGAGTGATAGAACCTGTGAACCTTGAGACAGAAACTACTTCAACATCCTCTACCGTTAGTAAGGCATCAGCTGGTGAAGGTGCTTCACAACCTCTCTCTGGCTAGAGCTCAAGTGTTGAACCAACCAGTAAAGGCCAAACCTCTCTCCACCCTAAGTCATCAAGGACTGTGAGTGATAAAGGGAAAAGTAAGTTGACACATGAGGAGATTGAAAAGGAGGAAAGAAAGAGGAAGATGAAGCTAAGGGGAGAGAGTTCATGTAGGTCCCCAGGCTTTATGGAAGCTGCAATCAGGGCAGCCCCTCCAACCAAACACTCAAGATGATATGTTAAGGGCAGCCAGATTGAATTACTTAGGGACCAGGAACTACAACATTGATGAACTCATATCTCTACCTTAGAATAGTTAAATGAACTAGCTAACACTGAGCTGTCAAAGAAGAGAAAGGAGGTACAGGATGCAGAAGTGCTCCTCAAGATCAAAGAAGGAAGGAGGAACAAAAGCCTCTAGAAGCATGCTCGTACTCTCTCCCAGTTCAAGAAAGCCCTGAGACAGAGATTGTGGCAACTGAGCAACAACCTTGGTTAGACAAAGAAGCAGATAAACAAAATATGATCAACTACCTGAGTGACACATGCCTCTATCAGGCATCTGCACTTCTTCCCTTGTCATATGAGTACATAGGGTTTGAGTACCTCAAGCAGCTTGAGCAACAAGTAATAAAATAAAAAAATTCTAAGAGGAAGATGAGGGACTAAATTGTAAAGTCAATAATCATCATCCAAAAGAGTTAAAAGAAGTTTGTTGATAGGTAGAGGATGATCAGCTTCTTGAAGCTGTATGAAGTCTCCGGAAAGAGGCTTGGTCCAATGTTTTTATCTACCAAGGATGAGCATATTAGGTTGATCAAGCAGAAGAATAAAAATGGTTAGTTCATTAACTTGCATTCTCCACCAAGACAGGTTGCACCTGAAGTTGAGGTCAAGGTTGAACCACAAGAGACAACACAACCTAGACGTAGTACTAGACCACAGCCAACATCATTTTCTGATCGACAGCAGGGTCTTGATCCCTCTCCTTCTAAACCTGTGGGGGAAAAGGACCCAATTAAGAAAGATACAAAAGAACAAACTGGTACTGAAGGCCAGTCTTCTTAGTTAAAATCCGGAAACAGGAATAAAAGGATGGCCATGAAAAGAGACAGTCAGAAGAAGAAGAATAAGAAGTCCAAGACATCCACCTCTACACCTCAGGATGAGTCAAAGCATCCTGACGCTACTCAAGAATAGGTTGCTCAATGAAGTCCAACAAATGTAGCGCCTCTTGCTGCTGGGAGATCCATCTTGTCCTGGACCTTTGATGCTAATCCGGACAGATGGTATGTCATTCGAGATCAAGGAGGTCAAGATGTATACTTATGGCAAGACATACTTGATCTAACTTTGCATGATCTCTATGACATGAGGAGATACTATGAGAGTATAAAGGATCCTAACCAAATGACGAAGAAAGGAATGGTTTTGATCCTGATGAGGACAGTCAATAGATGAGTAATCTTTTTTGTTTTGGTAGCATTAGCCTAGAGGGAGTTTTGTAAGGTTTATACATAAAGGCTGATGCAACCAAAGAAATCAAAGAGCTCTCAGCATGCATGCATGAAGTACAGAGTAAAGTTACTTCGGAAGTTTTACACAACTTAAAAAAAATAAGCTAAGTCTAAAATCTTCCAAAGCCAGATGACCAAGTCTTCCGAAGCTTTAAAAGACAAAGTCTTCCAAAACCAATAATTAATTTCTTTAAAGACAGAGAAGACATGCTTTCTCTTATCACCTTATGACAAAAGGCTAAACAACTCTCCGCTGCCACCTCTAAAGACTTACTAACTTAGATAAGTTGGTGAAAAGATCCATGTTTTTATCAACTATAGATTAAGGTCATTAGTCTGTAAGTTTCTACTTTTTTAAATTTTATTCTTTTGATAATATATTAGGATGTGAGCTATGGCATGGCATAGTCACAAGTCAATAGGCAATTAGCCAGTTGACTATACATTGATCTTGCTGTTTTGATTAGTGTTTCCAGTTGGCTTTCAAAGTATAGCCAGCTGTAGGATGTAGTATAAAGTGTCTCAAGTACTTGTATTTATTTTTATGATTTGTAACATTTGTAATAGAACTTGAGAGCAATAAACAGCATTTTTAAATACCAAATATTATCTTGTTCTTGTTCTGTGTTCTGTCTCATACTTACTTGTGTTCTTAGTATCGTCAATTAAAACATAGTTCCCTATTTGATCTATTAAGTGTTTTAAGTCTCTTCTTATTATGATACTAATTATATTGACCACCTTAAACGGTCCTACATTTGGTAATGTGATATAACGGGTAACACTTACATATGTGAATCATGATGTGTAATCTTTGATAGTGTGATTGTAGAAAACCATAGAGATAGTATATGTGCTAATGTATGATGAAGTTCTAAAGTATGATAAAGTGGTAAAGAATGATAAAGTGCTAAAGTATTAAGCACTAAGTATAATTATTGTTATGATAAAGTGTTAAAATAAGATAAAAATAACAGTATTTAAAGAATGTAAAGGAGCCTAAAATGATAAAGTCACATGTGAAAGCTAAAGTTAAAAGTCTTGCAAGCTATATAGAAGTTTGCATTTGTTTCATTCTCACCCGCTACAGAAGACTTACCTTGTGTAGTCTCACCTGCTAAAGTAGTGATATCATTCACAATCTAAGAATAGAGGCCTTGCCTAGTGCTCTCTCACCTTGACAAAAGTTGGGATATGTGCACTCAAAATGATAGGGGCCTTGCCTTGTGGATGCTCACCCTGACTGAATTTATACCTTGTGTATGCTCACCCGCTAAAGGAGCTTCATACTTGTACGAGCTCAAAGATAAAGTATAAAATGAAAAGATAAAGTAAATGAAAGATTATAGTTGTAAAGTATAATTATTATCCTAAGTGTTAGAAAGACGGAAAGCTAATGTAAGTATAAAATATTAATGATTAAGCTACGCTAACTTTAATTATTTGTAGATGACTAATATGCAAAATTGTTTTCTTCAACATTTTAAAACTAGAACTCACTCAGCAACACTACTTTTTATATACATATTAGATTGTCAGGTTTGGTAAAGATTAAAAGATGAATGAAAGTTTGGCATACCGATTGCGTTACCTGGATTCTAGACTGGACTCTGATGCAGAAATTAGTAATTGTTATTTTATAACTTTTAAATTTGATAAACAATGAATATTATTTGACAAGCGCTTTAATGTTATATTGATTGTTTGAAGTTTAAGAATTATTAGTTTTTGATGCTCCAATATTCAACTGTGAGGTTACCTAGAAAAAAGGCCTTACAATTCGGCAATTGTATTTTTATTAAGTGATTTATATGATTCAACTATTATTATATGTGTGAAAATAATTTAAATGGAAAAATTAAATCTTTATCAAAACATACTTTCAAATGTTATTTAAAAGTAATTTATTTGTTTTACTCCATGTGGTTAGGTTACATTGTCATTTTTATCCAAAAAGGATTCTTTTTTGCATTTAGCTTCCTGAGGTTTTAACATATTATCATTTTCATCCATAGTGGCAGAGATTGAACACTTTCGAAAGACGGCGGGGCAAAATTAATTTTTTTTATGGGGGCAAAGTCGATATTTATATAAAAATTTACACTATCAGGCCAAAATTCTACACTATAAGACTAAAATTTTACGTTACTGATGAAAAAAGAGAAGGGCGGTGGCCCCCCTGGCCCCTATAATCCTCCGCCTCTGTTCATCCAAAAACGTTAACTCCGTTAAGCTAAAATTTTCAATATGTAAATTAAAAAAATTAACCTTCAAAATACAAAACAAAATATCTCAATTATGTAACCATAATCGTGTGGAATCGAATCACGATATAGAGAACATGGTGACTAGAAGTGATGGTCTCTATCACATAACCCTTACGCAATGGATTACCGGACACTACTAGAAGCCAGGTTATTCTCCTCCCCACTGATGAAGCCAACAATCTCGTGATTCAGTCACGATAAAATGTTCGAAGATGAAATTATGAAATGCCGCATATAACTTTAACAACAATACGTTCACATAAATTAGAATTTTGCATTTATATGCAAAATTACTTAATAATCCTTTTAATGATAAATTGTATTACATTTTAAATCAATGGATTAAAGTTTTTGGATGAAAATGATAACTTTTAAAAACCTTGGGAAGTAGATGCAAAAAAAAAGTTTATAAATAAAAATGTCAAATGTGACCAAACAATAGGGAGAAAAACAATAATTTACTTTTCTTTTAATTAATAATATGCTATGTATCTATAACGTTTTAGGGATACGCTATACATATCCCATTTCCTACTTGGCATACTCCCCCTAGAAAATTAATTTTAAAGCTTAACATATGGTCTCCTTAAAAATTAAAAATGTTCTCGCCCTCTTTTTTTCTAAATCATGATACCCTCTATTGAAAACTTGTCATATGCTCCCCTTAATCGGGACTAACCTGGGATCCTTGTAGAAATGTAAAAGAAATATAAAAAAACAAAAAAACGCATGTTTTCAAAAAATACGATTTTTTTAGAAACATATATGTATAATACATATTGATGCTTTGGTTTATGTTGTACAACACAATTTCAACATTATTTCAGTTGTTAAATCATTAATTTTGATTGAAATCAATTAAAAGTTGAATAAATGAAGGATGAACGTTAATTTTCCGATGAACACTGTGCGTATATGTGAGAAACGATATTCAAACCTTTTATTAATAAGGTAATGTTCAATAAAAAGGCTTATAAACCTAAAAAGTGGAAGAAGAGATCCCAACCATCAATATCATTAATTAATGGTTGAGAGCAAATTGTCGTGAATAAATTTGTTAGAACGGTATTTTAGGCATAGATATTTTTGTTGACTTTTCTCAAGTTCCCCCATTTTCTAAGTGTTCATAACTTTAATATACGACATTATTTTTTAATAGAAATAACACCACCAAAATGAGTGTTTTTTATCTTTATAATCGGTATGGTATTATTATATAAGCTCATTACTCGTGATTTTGTTTTTTTAGTTCTTGTGTTTTTATGAAAACTATTGTGTTTTCTAAAATGATATATTTTAAAAACATATAATGGTGAAATAACAATATTATGTATCTCTAGTATATAAAACACAATAATAAATTAACAACTAATTAATCTAATAAATTAAAAACAAGAGTAAATTATAGAAAATGACATTTATTTTAGTAACTTATTTCACTTTTCAACCTTTATTTTTAGTAATTACACTAGACAATATTTATGTATATGATTTGTTTCATCCTTGATCCTTTGTTATAATGGTCATTAATTTGTATCGTTAAGTTATATGACATGGTTATCAAATTAGGATATAGTTGTGAAAAAAATATACAAGCAGTATAATTCAAAAATAAAGCGACCTAAGGATATATGATCAATAATACATTTTCACTAACGAGTAAACCTCGAACAAATTTTATATATTTTTATCATCACTTTTTAAAAAAATGTTAGACCCCTTAGAAGATTAACATTTGCCTTTTGCTTTTTGTCATAGTATACGAACTTGTTTTATAAATATACGTTCCTTGTTTCTTTTGATAGTATAAATAGGATACTTTATGTATTTTGTATGGGGTGTGAGAGAACTACTGTAATTCACCCATACACTTTGTATCCACAGCTTTTGCTATCAATAAGATCTATGACTTTTTAAAGTAATTGCTTGTGTTTTGATTTCATTGTGTTTGTATTGATCATTGCATCATGATATCATCACAGATCGATCCATTTGAACTTTTCAAATTAATGGTATCAGAGCTTTCGGTTCAGTGATCAGAGCTTATTATCGATGTTTTTGAGCTCTCTATGAATCACTTGAAATTTGTGTTGGTTGCAATTTGATCAATTAATTGTTGTTTTTAGTTGTGTTTCATCCATAGAAACATGAACTGAATCACAATATGGTGTTTAATCCATTCAGATCTGAGTTTTGATCAGATTTGTGTGTGAAAAGGTGTTCTTCATTTCAGACCTTAATTCAATCAGAAAACGGATTTGTTGTTTTTTAATCGAAATGATGATTGAGGATTGTTAATCGATCTATTTACTACGTACCTAATTGGAATTTTTTTTATCAATTGAACAAGTTTTGAAGAATTTGATAAGATCTAGTTGTGTTGAAGATGATGAATCAGGCGCTTTTTGTGTGAAAAACATTTGAAATTTTGCTAAGTGTTGAGGCGCTTTACTACTGTTTAGGCGTTTTATCACTGTTGAGGCATTTCATACTATGTGTTTTACAACTGTTTGGGCGCATTGTGGTTGTTTGGACATTTTAAAACTTCAAGTAATTCTTAGGCGTTTGGAGACTATTTGGGCGTTTTAGGTTAAAGTATCAAAAATTAACCAAGTACCCCAGGCGTTTCTATACTACTTGAGCGTTTGAAGATTCAGAGAACAGGGTTCCCAAGCTCAAGAATATAGCTGATTTCAAGAATTGGTCTCTAAGATTAAAGCATCATCTAAAATCCATTGACACTAACTTATGGAAGTCAATAGAGACAGGACCACATATCCCGGTTACATCATATGGTCCTGACAGAGGATTTGTTTATACAAAAGACTCTCAAGAACCTTATCAGAGGATGGTCTTCAAGGTGATGACTTAAAGAAGGTTAAGAACGACATCAAAGTTTACTCACTGATGTGCAAGGGATTCCCATTAGAGGTCTTGTTAGACTTGAAGGTTATCAAACAGGTTACACCATGTACAGAGCTTTGAAGATTATTTGTGAAGGTAGCAAAGAGATACAAGATCTCAAAAAGCAGAAACTCAAGAGGTAATTGGAGTTATTTGCGCATCTTTTTTGGGAAACAATCAATCAAATGATGAACAGATTCATATAGTTAACTACTGAAATGTCAACTGCTGGTATAAAAAACATCTAAACGAAAAATTTCTCAATGCTCTTCCATCTTCATGGAAACAGACAGTCACTCTGTTGAAGCACACCAAAAAGTTCTCGATGGATCTGAATCTTCTGATTGCCAAAACTGAATCAGTTGAAATTGATGATAGCTCCAGAAACAATGATAGAGCGTCATTAATGTCTCAGTATAAGTACGTTGCTTCTCCAGTTAACACAGTGGAGAATGCTTTTCTGGCAAAAGATGATGATTCTTCAGAAGATGAGAGTGATTTGCTTGTTGGAGCTGGTTTCTTCACAGATTCTTCCTACTCAAGTGCTCTTTTTTATACAAATCAACCTCTATCTTCTCCTACTCAAACTCCTAAACCTCAAACTGAGACTTCCTCTTCTAACTCTGTTAAAACCAATAAAGTTAAAGATGTCATTAATATTCTTTTACAGGATGATGAGTCAAAATCTGCTTTTACTGCTTTCATGGCAAGTTTCCATGCTTACCATGGTAGTCATCTAACTCAGGTAGATCTTATTTTGCAGGATTTGTTTGAAATGGATCCTGATGATATGGAAGAGATGGACTTGAATTGGCAGATGGTAATGATTGCTTACAAAACACATAAACACTCACATGTTAACAGGAATTACAAGCCAGTGCGAATAAAAATGTTGGCTTAGACGAATAAAAGTCAAAGTGTTTCAATTGCAACAGTTAGGGTCATTTCTCAAGGGAATGTAAAACTCCTAGAAATCAAGGCAGAAATGGTCAAGCTGGTTCTAGCAGTCAAAGATACCAACAGCAGTCTCAGAAAACCTTCAAAAAGTCTTATCAAAGTCTTTCCATGCCAAAACTTAAAGATGAATCAAAATCAACTGAAGAGCCAAAAAAGGCTCTTGTTGTAAGCATCAAAGACGGCTATGACTGGAGTGCATATGCTGAACAATTCACAGCTTATCTAACATCAAGTTTAGCCCTTGTTGCTGAAGTTCAAAATGAAGACTGGTTTGAAGAAAATGATCCTAAGGCGGATGGTGATTCCGAAAAATGATGATGAAGATTATGATTGGAGTGATAAATCTGACCCAAAGAGGTTTCAGAAGATATTGGACTCATGGCTCAGTCTGAACAACCAAAGGTCGAGCATCCATCATCTAACTTTGAGACTTCTTCTTCAAGTTATCCTGAAATTCCTATTGAAGTCAGAGAAACAATGTGCACAAAATCATGTCTTGATCAAGTTGAGCATTACATAACAATTCATTTAATATCTGTGACAAACTTAAACAAGAAGAAGTAATGCATAACAAACTGAAAAATTGTTGGTCCATATGATCGATGAACAGTACAATTGATTGAATAGTTTGATCAATATCACTTATATAAGCACAATAACAAACAATTAAGAGTAAAATAAGAAGAATCAAGACATATTTGAAATGCAAATGAACTAACTCACTCAATATCAATAAGCACAATGTATTTCAATAAGCAACTGCTTGAGAATGATAGTTTGCAACAGAATTCCACGTTTTGGGTTTTGCAAACTTATCATGCAAAATGAAATAACAAAACTATATATAGCAGTCATAGTTTCGCTGACAGTTTCGCTACAAGCGAAACTGTTATGCCGAAACTATAGTTTCGCCCGGCAGAACATAAGTTCGCCGGGTGAACCAAAACAGCAAACTGTGAGCGAAACTATAGATTCGCTCACAGTTTCGCTGGACTGCCAAAACTGCTAATAACTATCAAAATACAAACTGAAACTAACACAAGTCCTATTACATTGAAAAGTAAACATCTATACTAAAGTGAGTCCAACCTATCATGATCTTCAATACTCCCCCTAGGTTGGACCTCACTGTCTTCACTGCTCTTCGTTCGGCTCTTCAGCTCCCGTTTCCTCAGCTGCTGTAGATCTGTCTTCAACTCCTCCTGCAGCAATGTCTTGAGAAGCTTCAGCCACGGATTCTCCAAGATTAGTTCCTGCCTCATCAGCTTCATGTGAATGACCACTAGCTCCAGCAAACTGTCTAGTTAAGTCTTGAACATCCATAGCTAAGTCATCTTGTGCTCTCACCTTTTCAGCCAAACTTTTCACCTCTGCCCGAACTCCCCTTATTTTATTCGCCACATTCATAAACAAGCTTGCCTCCTTCCTTGTCTCCTCACCTGCCCCCGCCTTTATATGATTTTCACATAGAATCAAAAGATCTTCATCACAAAAGCTGAATAACTCCATTGGGTCAAACACCCTAAATTCTCTTCCTTGTTTAACTCTAATCACAGCCTCCCCGGTGTTATTATCATAGAACCACTTCTCAAAGTCCTGTAAACGAGGAGGAAGAGGATCAGCCAGTCTTACCCTGTTCACAGTCTTAGGCGGTTTAACTCTAAGCACAATTCTCCCTTTCCCTGTCTCCCAGTCTTTGTCTTTCTTGGATCTCTTTCGTTCAGCCTTCATAAAACCAAATGATTCAAAATTATCATTTAGACCATTTTTAATCTCCTTCTCCAGAAATTCTGCCCTTTCACTTAAATTAGCATTAATCAAAGGCAATGTAGCTAATCGTCTCAGATCCCACTTAGGCAAGGTCTTAAACGCCTTCCTCTTGAGCATATAACTGATATTGCCTCCTCGTCTTTTAATCAAAAACATCTTCAAGAAAGGATTATAACACCAGCTGATTATTTTCTTGTCAGCTTCCTTTCTGTTCAAACCCTCTAAATTTTGAAACAGAGGGGTGAGTTCTTCAGCCTCCTTCTCTTTTATCAACCAATCACTTTTATCCATTTCAAACACATCATTCTCATCCTCTCCCTTCTTAGCCACATACACAAGAGGTCTTTCATCTACTTCATAGAATTCCGGCTCAGAATCATAATCAATCAACTGCTCATCCTCCTCTTCTTCTTCATCAATCAAACTTTTACCTTTATCTGATGTCTCCTCATGAGTAGCTTTAACAATCACTTCTTCTCCCACAATATCTTTATCAAAGTCAAACTGTAGATTCACAAACTCAGCCTCTACAATCTCATCTTCATCATTTCTACCAGCCTCTTCATCCTCTTCTCTTTGAATCTCTTGTTCTCTTGTTTCAGTGTCAGCTGCTCCAGAGGTGCCCTCTCCTACCTTTGATGAGGTACCAACATTCAAGAATGGGTACTTAGCTAAATCAGTCATATCATCTAACTCAGACTGAGTTAGTTGACTGGGTAGGCCAGCAGCAGCCTTCATCTGTGAGATCTCTTCAAATAACTTCTTAATCAAGCTGTTCTGATCAATCAACATCTTCTTCATTCCATCCATGATCTCATCTTTCTGTTGTTCCCGAATCTCTTGATTCACCAGTTTGGTCTTTATCATACTTAACTCATTAGCCAATGAAGTATTTAGACCACGAATCATATCCTCATCATAACCAGCACTTGCTTCTTTCCCAGCTGTGAAACCCTCATGTCTATGTTTTGATCTCCGTTCAGGTTCTACAAAATCAGTCCTCTTTTTAGTCCTTCGTTCCTTCTCCACCCTTATCTCTTCAGCTTGTGTATCAATGTCTTCTTCAAAATCATAGTCTTTCTCCTTTGCATATCTCTTTCGTTTCTTAGCTGCATCAGCTTGTTTCACCCGTGTTTCCTCAGCTCTTTTATTTTCAGATTCATCCACTCGTCTGATATAATTCCATCGCTCTGGTGGATACATGTTCTCCCAGAGATGGGTTATTTTACCACTGAAATCATGGCGTATAGCACAGCAATCTGCAAATATCCGAGGGTTCATCTGAACCAATCTCTTAACTTCACCGTGTTTAGGAACATCAGGAATCAAATCATCAACCGTCATCTGAATAAAACGAGGATATAACAGCCATTTATCCTTTTTCACTGCCATCACGTTTTCTGCCATACAAGCGAAGATCAATCTAGCAATATTTGCCTTCTCTCCTTTGCAACATATCACCATTGCTTTGGCCCAGTCAAGATTAAGTCCATCTGATCCACCCTTACGGTGATCTAAGCACATAATAAACACGTGAGCTATATATCTCCATTCTTTAGATAGAAATGATTTTTAATCTCTTTCCTCGATCCAAAAACTGGTCCCTCGTATCCCATTTGCCGGAAAGATTGGAATACTTCAGATTCTGTCATATCAACCTCATCACCAGTATCATCGTCCAGTCTAAGAATCCTCGACACATCTTCAGCAGTAATAGATATATCATGAGCAAGTACCCTAGCAGTGATCCTCTGAACATCTCCTCCGGTGTTGTATTCCGCCGACCTCCAAAAATCTCTAATGTGAAGATCATATATAGTGGGAGAATGAGAAATAGCATATGCAATGGGTGATCGTTGGAGCCATCGAATACAATCTCGAAATCCGGCCGCTTTAGGCAAAGTATCATCTAATATCGCAGTAATATTATTCCTCTCGTCAAACTTTAGATTCGCCATAATAATCTGAAAGGATCAACAAATAAATTTGAATAAGAAATACTAAAAATAAGAAAAATTAAGACACAAACAAAAAAAATAATTAATTTCGGCAAGCGAAACAACAGTTTCGCTCACTAATACATGATTGATTCGCTGAATTAAAGACAATTTCGTCAAGGAAATCAAACAATTTCTACAAGCGAAACTATAGTTTCGCTCATAGAAACTTGTTAATTTCGCAGAACAAAAAGTATTTTTTACAAGATTAGAATGATTCAAAGTAGTTTCGCAATTAGTTTCACCAGAAATTAATTTAGATTCGCTGTTACAAATTAGTTTCGCTGACTTGAGAAATTATAGACGAAACTGTGAAATAAGGATTAGCTTTGCGAAATTAGATAAGATGTGCCGAAACTGTTAAGTTCGCTCGGACAGCATAACTTTACAGTTTCGCTGAGAAACAGTGAACTTTCGTTCAATTTCGCTGAAACTTCGGTAGTTTCGCTGAACGAACAGCGAAACCACCGAAGCGACAAATCCAAATCGCCTCACAAAACAGAGTTATAATCCAGATTAAATGCTCAATTCATGTTCGAAACTCACATTTGAAGAGAATATCACTCAGAATCGGTCTAAAAACCAATTTCAAATCAAAATCGCTGTGAAAGAAGTCTAAAACCCTAACAGTCGACTTAAAACCAATTTGCGAAGTTATGAAGAAAATTTCGCAAAATTGACTTATATAGTCAATAGTTTCGCTGGCAGCGAAACTATAAATTCGTCAGGCGAATTTACAGTTTCGCTCAGTGAAACTGTAATTTCGCTAAAAGATAACTGGTTAACAACTTATAAGCTAACCTAGCGAAATTGCAGTTTCGCTTAGCGAAACAGTCAGCGAAAGAACAATTTCGCACCAAAATTTTTATTTATTTTTATATTATTATTTTTTTATTTTATTATTTTATTATTTTTATTATTATTATATTTTTTTTTTTTATTATTATTATTATTATTTTTTATTATTTTTTTTTATTTTTATTATTATTTTTTTTTTATTATTTTTTTTTATTATCAATAATACTCAAGGGAAGCACATCACATAATGAGATCTAAAATAATCAGAGATCACATTCTCTAAATATTTTAGAACATAATGATGATTAAAAATCATCTACCAGTCATGAGATCATACTGAAAACAAGATCTGATCACAATCTGCACAGAAATCACAGAAATTAGAATAAATCAATAACGATTGCTGATATAATTATCCACTTTAAACTCATGCCTTATCCTTTTTCAATCAACAGCTTATGATTTATTTAAGGTTCGATTAGATGCTTTAGAATGCTAAGACCCCACAATCATTTGGTAAAAACCCTCACCCAACCTCAGGATTTATTGAATTATGAATCAATCTTCATGAAGCAAACTTTTGACAAAGTATATAAATGATTATATACAAAATATTTCATTCTGAGAGAAATTCATCGATAAGATGATTTGACATAATTATATCAAAATGGTGAGAGCTCCAGATCTATACTCACGTATAACAGAGGAGATAACCATTTGAACATGTGCTGATGAGAGCTCCAGGTCAGTACTACCGTACAGCAGAGGAGATCATCACTCCAGGTCAGTACTTCCGTACAGCAAAGGAGATAAGCACAGACACAAGACATCTTAACACAAAAATAAAACAGCAGAGAATGATGACTAACAAAGCACAATGAACGAAAGATTCATTCTCAATCCATTTTTGTCAGGACTCAGTTTTTGTGCAATCCAAAATGAATGAGTAAATCCAGGCATTCTTAAGCATAAAGTTTAATTTAATCATAAAGCTGCCGTCTACTTCATTCATCAGGCTGAGTCTATCAAGCATATCGTCAAAGAATTTGATCCATTTCCTTATTTTTTATTATGAAACAGAATCTAGAGACAGTTACTATCATTTCTCATAGAATTACTGGTCATGTAGATAAGAAATATTTAGAGAATATACAATCATTTCTCATCATGTTAAATCCGATCTCAAAATACTGATATTACTCCCCCAAATTTTTATTTTCATATGTCAATAATTATAGAAAAATTGGAACTAAAAAATTTTATTTTTTTTTTTATTGTTTTTTTTTTTTTTTAAATTATTATCAATGAAATAGAAAATAAAAATTTAAAAAGATATTAACCCAAGCATAGAAATCAATTCATAAAAACGAGGTTTGTCAAACGTTTTTGTGAAAAGATCAGCCTTTTGATTTTTAGTGTCAATGGGAATAATATTAATAAAACCCTTCTCTTGAGCATCACGAATCGCATGAATTCGGGTTTCAATATGCTTTGTGCGAGAATGATGAATAGGATTTTTAGCGATTCCAATGGCAGCCTCGTTATCACAGAATAAAGGTGTATGAAGGAAATTGATTCCATAATCAATCATTTGGTGTTGTATCCAGAGAATTTGAGAGCAGCAGCTAGATGCAGCAATATATTCAGCTTCCCCTGTAGAAAGAGAAACTGTTGTTTGTTTCTTGCTCTGCCAAGATACCAGACAATTACCCAAATATTGACATCCTCCAGACACAGATTTTCTGTTTAACCTGCAACCATTGGAATCACTGTCAGAATAAGCATGTAAATCAAAATTTCCACCATATGGATACCACAGTCCGAGACGAGATGATCCTTTGAGATAACGAAAAATTCGTTTGACAGCTTTCTCATGAGATTCCTTTGGAGCCGACTGATATCTAGCACAGTAACCAACAGCAAAAGTGATATCAGGACGACTTGCAGTAAGATACATGAGAGAGCCAATCATAGAACGAAAAAGATGAGGATCAACTGGTTTTCCATTCTCGTCTGGAGTGAGACACGTCTGAGCAGTAAAGGGAGTCAATTCAGTAGACGCATCATCCATTTTAAATTTCTTCAGAATATCTTTAATGTACTTCTCTTGATGAATAAGAATTCCGTCTTTCTGTTGTTCAACTTGCAAACCAAGAAAGAAGCACATTTCTCCCATCATGCTCATTTCAAACCGTTGGCTCATCACTTCTTCAAACTCTCTACACAACTTAGAGTTTGTAGATCCAAAAATAATATCATCGACATATACTTGAACAAAGATCATTTCACCATTCACCTCCTTTTTAAATAAGGTCATATCAATGGTACCACGAGAATAACCATTGCTTAAAAGATATTGTGTAAGAGTCTCATACCAGATTCTGGGTGCTTGATGAAGTCCATACAAAGATTTATCAAGTTTATACACTTTATCAGGAAAATCAGGATCTTCAAAGCCTGGTGGTTGACACACATATATTTCTTCATCAATGTCGCCATAGAGAAAAGCACATTTCACATCCATCTGGTACACTTTGAATTGTTTATGAGCAGCATGAGCAAGAAATATACGGATTGCTTCAAGACGAGCAACTGGAGCAAAGACTTCTGTATAATCAATACCTTCTTCTTGAGCAAAGCCTTGCACGACAAGTCTAGATTTGTTTCGCACCACCACGCCCCGATCATCTGGTTTGTTCTTGAATACCCATTTTGTACCAATTGGATACTTGTTGGGAGGTAAATCAACTAAAGTCCAAACCTTAAGTTTCCTGAACTGTTGAAGTTCCAATTGCATAGACTCTACCCAACACGGATCTTGTAAAGCAGCATGAACATTCTTAGGAACAATTTGAGAGATGAAGCATGAGAAAAGACAAACATTAATCAGACCAGACTGACTTCGAGTACGAACACCATCAGAAACAGATCCAATTACATTATCAAGTGGATGATCTTTCAAAGTTTTATAATCTCCAGAAGAAGGAAAGATAGTTGAAGAAGTATCAGCCGCCGGAGAAAGAGTAGATGAAGGTGAAGATGGAACAATGTCAGGTGATGAATCAGGTGAGTTAAGAGATGTAGGTGATAAAGAATCAGATAATGGTGCTTGATCAGGCATCGGAGACGATGAGCTGACATCAATTGAAACAGCATCAGTTACTTGTGGAATTGATGAAACAGACGATGAAGATGATGGAATAATATTCGTTTGAGTACAGGGACTTGACATATCATCATCGAAAACTGGCAAATTGAATGAATTGAACACAGTATCAGAATCAAAGAACCATGCAGGTTCAGATTTAACTTCAGTAGGATTTGATTCTTGCCAATCAACATAAAAGGACTCTTGAACAATACGTGTTCTTTTGTTGTAAACTCGATATGCCTTTTGTGAAGAAGAATATCCAACAAAGTAACATTCATCAGAAACAGCCCCAAACTTAGTCTTTTGAGCTTGAGTATTCAGAAGCGTACAAGAACATCCAAATGGGCGAAAGAAATCAATTAGTGGCTTCCTTTATGAAAAAGTTCATAAGGAGTCTTCAATTTGTCTTTCACAATTAGCACTCTGTTTAAAACATAAGAAGCACAATTAACAGCTTCAGCCCAGAAAATGACAGGTAGTGATGATTCTATCAACATTGTACGAGCAGCTTCCACAAGAGTACGGTTCTTTCTTTCTGCAACTCCGTTCTGCTGGGGTGTTCTTGCAGCACTAAATTGTCTCACGATCCCTTTTTGAGCACAAAATGAATCAAGAATCTGATTTTTAAATTCAGTGCCATTGTCACTTCTTAATCCCATAACTCTTTTCTTACTGACTGATTCAATTGAAATGATTAATTTCTGCAGTTCCTCAGCAACTTCACTTTTGTGAGCAAGAAATCTCACCCATGAATAACGTGAAAAATCATCTGTAACAACAAGACAGAAAGACTTTTTAGCAATAGATTTAACACTAATTGGCCCAAATAAATCAGTATGTAACAACTTTAGAGGACTTGATATGCTATTTAAAAGTTTAGGTTTATGAGATTTCTTATGTTGTTTCCCTTTGGCACATGCCATGCATTTTTCAGACACAGAGAAATCTTTTAAAGGAAGTCCTCTAACAAGATTGTTCTTTACTAATTTATTAATTATCTTAAAATTGACATGGCCCAATCGACGATGCCACAAGAGTGACTCAGATGTTGATGCTTTTGAAAGAAGGCAAGTTGCAGTGGCTTTTGACTCATTAGAATTCATATCAAGAAGATATGTATCGTGTTTCCTTGGAGCACGCATGAGAATTAAATCTTCTGGAACAGCTATCTCTGATTTCAAAAATAAACATTCATCAGATTTAAATAGAACTGGAATATCTTTATCACAAATTTGAGAGACGCTCAGAAGATTAAATGCCAATTCCGGAACATGGTTGACTTTTTCAAGAGTAAGAGAGCCATTAGTAACTTCTCCTTGTCCAATCATTTTTCCACCCTTCTTGTCTCCAGCAAATGCCACATATCCTCCATTGATAATTCGATAATTAGTCAACAAGTCCTTTAATCCCGTCATATGTTTGGAACATCCGCTATCAACATGCCACAGACTGTTTACAATCTTTGAAGAAGATCCCTGAAATGAATAAACAAATCATTTAGCCAGGAGTAATAGGGACCCAAGATTGAACAACCTTTGTTTTCAAAGAAGCTGATTTTTTATGAAAGAAATTATTAACCAATTTTGTCAATTTATTCCCAAAACAATTTCTATTAGAGGATCTTTCAATCAAAGGGCAATTTTTGATAAGATGATCCTCTTCACCACACCTGAAACAATGATGTTTGAATCTAGATCGATGATGTGATGAGGTAAAGATAGGATCAATAATAATCTCCTCATCACATTCAGACAAACTAGAATCAACATCACTGAATGTCTCATACATCTCATGATGTTTTTGTTTATTTGACTCAGAATTATTCTTTACAAAATCATAGCTTGATTCTTTTGAGAAATCAGTAGAACTTGTACCATTGGTACTAGTTTCAGAAGAAGAAGAACTGCATTTTTCTGAAGATGTCATATTTAATGGTATAAAAGATGGAATAGGTTGAGAGAAGAACTTTTCAAAAGAATTAGTTTTAAGTTGCTCAGTTGTGTAATGTGAAACATCAGATTCTTTCAATTCAAAACCAGAACAAAAATCATCACTATTAAGATTTGAATTACAAGATGAAATAGAACAATCAGGAGAACATGAGACATTCAAGTCTGTTACATTTGAACTAGAAACAAATACTGAATTTAAACTAGACTTATTATCTAAAACAGACTGCAATTTTTCAGGTGTACTAGAACTAGTGCATCCAAGCCCACTAGTTGGTCCATAGTCGTAGTCTTCACGAATGTACTTAGAGTTATTCCCAACTAAACCTGCAGACATACTATCAGTATCTGGTTTGATTAAATCATTAGAAGGATGATGAACAGGCATAGGAGAATAACAATATGTACTAGGAGGAGGATAAACCTGTACATTTTCATAGCCCAAACCAGTTTTAATTCTTGCTCCCCGTTGAGATTTACAAAGATCATCATGTTTCATTCCAGAAATAGTCCATTTATCTAACTTTGACTGAAGTTTGCTTGCTTCAAATTCAGCCAGAGCAACTCGTTCAGTCAAAGTATTAATCTCTACATTCCTTTCCAAAACAATTCTTTTTAAATGATCAGTTTCTTTTAAAGCCTCATTTAATTTCACAAAATATTTTGATTCATTCAATTTAAGTTCATCATTAATTCGTTTTAAATCCTTTTCATTATCAATTAACAAACGATTAGCCTTATAAACCCCAAAAAGTCTAATTTTGCAAGCAGATGAACACATATCCTGTATTACCTCATAAGGAAGTCCCATTACCATCTTTTCGGCAGCTAAAGCTTTATCGCACATGCATACTGGAGTACTCGATTTCCTTTCCTCAACAGTAGCGGCCGCACCATCCTTCTCTTTTCCTTTCACAGCTTTTGAATCTGTAGCTTTCTCTTTCTTCTCTCCATCATCTTTCTCTTCTTTCTCTTTTACTGAAGATTCATTCTCTCCTTTGAATTCTTTAAACAGCACAAACTCATCTTTCTCAATTTCCATCTCATCACTTTTCACAATCTCAGCAACTAAAGCATGATTTATTTCAGATCTGGTTTCTTCCACCTCTGCACTCCAGTCAAAATTAGAAATCAAGGCTGACTCCTTTTTCGAATTTCCCTCTTCCTTTACTTTCTCTGTCAATCTTGGCACTCCAGTGTTACTAGGATCTGTTACAATTGGTAATGGACATTCACGTTTAAAATGTCCCAATTGTTTACAGTTGAAGCATCTCAGTTTTGACTTGTCAAATCCTAGTTTTGAGGTTGATGATTGACCACCAAAGTTCTTTCTTCCCGTTCTTTCCATAAACCTCCGAGCTCTTAAAGTTAACATTGCCATTTGCCATTGAATGTCAGTCTCTTCCAAATCATCAGGATCAACTTGATACATATCCTCCATAGTCATTCCTTTACCCTTCAACTCACCAGCAACAAGAGCTTCATAGCTCTGAACAAACATTCCAAAAAGAGCCATTGTTTCTGATGGAATAGTAGTTTCAGTATTCACCTTAGAATTTCCCAATTCCTTTCCAACATGATTACTACCACTTGAGAAATTGCTTGAATTGCTCCCTCCTTGAATTGGATTCTGAATGTGAGAGTTTGCAGCGGATGACAATAAAGCAGCATTTTGAGAAAAACCAGGTGTGGGCATCATAGTCTGGTTAAATTCTCTTCTTTTCATATCCAACTCAAAAGATTTCAATTTATTAATGATATCCATCAGCTTGTAATCTGTAAAACCTCTTTCTTGTTTGAGCATCCTCACTTGAAGACTCCATTGTGGTGGAAGAGAATCGAGAAGTCTGTTAACTTGTTCGCTGTTGGATAGTCTTTCATCATATTTCTTCAGAGTGCTTGAGACAGTTAAGAATCGATTTGTAAGATCTGTCAAACTTTCATTCTTATACCCTACAAACGAGTTAAACTCCTTTTCAGCTTGAATACTCTTGTCTTTCACCAGATCTGCATTCCCATCAAAGAATTCACAGAGAGCATCATAAAGGGATTTAGCATTTTTATGCTCTGCAAAACGATTGTAGATGTCAGGAGCTAAGCAGAGAGTTAGAGCACCAAATGCTTTTTGATCACGATCAATCAGTTTCAGATCTCTTTCAGTATAAGAAGATGGATCTTTATTCTGAGAAACGACATCACCAACTGTAACCGTAGGTATATGAGGACCTGAAATAATCGATTCCCATTGATTATGATCTGTATAGAAAAAGAAAGCCTTGAGACATCTCTTCCAATCTTCAAAATTATCTCCATTAATGAGTCTTGGAGGTCTATTAGGAGCAACACTTTCAAGATCCGCAAGTGTGAGAGTAGTTAATTTTGACATGATAATTTCGCAGAAAGTTTGGTAATTTCGCTGGTAAGTTCGCTGGCAAATTCGCTAACAACTTCGCTGAGAAAGTAAGCCTGCTTAATAATTTCGCTACAACAAATACTTTCGCAAACTCAGACACTTTCTCTTGAAATTTCAGCAGCACTTTCGCTTGAATCAAAGACAACAATTGCTTAGTTTCGCTGCTAATTTCGCAGGAAACAAGCTTGAACTTTCGTTCAGATATAGTTTCGGCAGCACTTTCGCTTGATTCTTGATCAAAAACACTGCTGAACTTTCGTTCAAAGAGATACTTTCGCTGAAATTCTAAAAAACAACTTCAGATCCAAAATAAACCATAGTTTCGCTGAATGAAGATCGCAGTTTCGCTGTAAGAACTGTAATTTCCCTCGTCGATCTGAAAACCCTTTTTCACCTTAAAATCAATCCAAAATCATCCAAAACTCAATGAATTTGAGATCTGATGATTGTAGAATCTTCCTCAATGAAGAACAAGCATAATTCAATCAATTTCCATCCCAAAAACAGCTGATAATTTGATGAAAATTGATTGAACCTAGATATTGACCAAAACCACCAAAACTCAACAAATCAAGAGCACTAAGGCTCTGATACCATATTGTTGGTCCATATGATCGATGAACAGTACAATTGATTGAATAGTTTGATCAATATCACTTATATAAGCACAATAACAAACAATTAAGAGTAAAATAAGAAGAATCAAGACATATTTGAAATGCAAATGAACTAACTCACTCAATATCAATAAGCACAATGTATTTCAATAAGCAACTGCTTGAGAATGATAGTTTGCAACAGAATTCCACGTTTTGGGTTTTGCAAACTTATCATGCAAAATGAAATAACAAAACTATATATAGCAGTCATAGTTTCGCTGACAGTTTCGCTACAAGCGAAACTGTTATGCCGAAACTATAGTTTCGCCCGGCAAAACATAAGTTCGCCGGGTGAACCAAAACAGCAAACTGTGAGCGAAACTATAGATTCGCTCACAGTTTCGCTGGACTGCCAAAACTGCTAATAACTATCAAAATACAAACTGAAACTAACACAAGTCCTATTACATTGAAAAGTAAACATCTATACTAAAGTGAGTCCAACCTATCATGATCTTCAAAAATGATCACAAAGTCTCTAATGAAAAGATCTTATCTCTTCAAACCTCGTGGAATAAAACACTAAAAGAACTTGAACTTGTTAAAAACACAACTTGAGGAGATGACTAAAAATTTAGAAGAAGAAAAAATAGCTCATGTTGCAACACAGGTGGATCTAGCTAAAGTTAAGAGTTCTAAAACTATTGTAGAACAGATGGTAAGTGAGAGGAAAGATAAAAACAAAACATGCCTAGCTTTCACACACGAGCCCATGCCTGAATCTATTTCAAACACTTTACCAGAAAACTTTAACACACACGATCACTCACCTGAAAACAAAGCTACACTAAAAGCCTTTCAAAATAAGAAAAAGAATTTGCAATATGGTGTAGGAAGTGATGAAGAGAAGAATAATGTTGAGATTTTTGAGGAACAAGATTCTGAAAAGATTAAAAATGGTCATTTGGTGAAAGTTAAATCCTATGAACCACGACTAAAGAAGAAGAAAATGTTTGTTCCCAAAGGATCTCATGTGATGAATGCAAAAGAACAATATCATGAGTATGTTGTTGAAAGTTATTACCCTGAAGACTTTGTTGAAGAAGTCGTTGTAAAAAATGACAAACGAAATACAAAGAAGAAAGGGAAAACAAAACAAGATGAAGTAACATCTGAGGATTCTTTTCTTTACAAATTCAACAACCCAGACTTCATAAAATGGCAGAAAGAACAAAAAGAGAAAGAAAATACAAAAAAGTCTTCTCAAGATGCCATTCAATCCCAAAGCAAAAAAAGATCATCAAGATCGAGAAACCAGAGAAGGAGAAGAAAAAATGATTAAGTTAAATCCTCTCAGAATCAAACTCAAAGAACAAATCTATCTAATCAGTTAAATCCAGTGAAGTTTGTGTTTGCGGGTACTTTTGATATGAACACAATTCCAAAAACCAAATCAAACTCAAAGAACAAATCTAATATTGATCTGAAAACAGGTTCAGGTCCAAAGTCTTCCACTGTCAACAAAAGATTTGTATCTAAGGAGTCTAGGAATATTGTTAATGAACAAAAGTCAAAACCTAAATTTCAAAAGAACAAACTCTCAAATCAAAAACAATAAAATAACTTTGCATCTCCTAAATCAAAACAAGGATCAAATGTGGCTTCCACATCTAAGGTTAATCAACAGTTTAAATTCAACAAAGGTACTCTGAAATATGCGACATGTATATCATAATACTACTGAATGTTTCTTTAACAGGTATTGTCACATTTATGATATGAACAATCATTCAACAGTTGATTGTTATTTCAACATGTAATGTACCATTTGTGATTAAAGAAATCACAAATTAATGATGTTACTTTAGAAAGAACTCACCGAGGAAAGGAAATTTCAAACCAAGATTTCAAATAAATCAAAATGTTGGTTTTCAAGGTTTAACAAAATAACCTTCCTTAGCCTTGAGATCTTTCCGAAGGATTAATCCTGATTGTGATGATTCTTATGCTGTGAAAACAAAGCATTATAACCAAGGAAAAATTCGTTCCACTATCTGTGAGAATGAACAATGGAAAGTTTGGCAAGCAAAATGTTTCTGAAAATGTTCCTATTGATGGTTTAAATTATCTTGACGATAAAAAACGTTACCATGCTTTGTGGATTAAGCAAATCAAAGATAATCAAAAGTTTGTTAGAAAAGTAATTGATAGACTGAAATAGCAAAAGAAGCCTGATTTGAATAAGCTTCATTTTAAAAAGTTTACTATCATTGATAAATTTGGCAAGCTCAAGACCATCTCGGGTTGGGTTGATAACTCAACTTAAATCTCTTTGAAATGCATGTTCGCCCAAGAAGACCTATTTACACATGGTATGTTGATAGTGGGTGTAACCGGCATATGACAAGCAACTATGCCTTAATGCAAGATTTTAAGTTAAAAGATGGTACTCATGTTGCATTTGGGGGTGATGTAGGTGGTAAGATTACAGGCGAAAGAACTGTGTCCAATAGGATTATTAGATTTGATAATGTCAGCTATTGTGCACAGTTGAACTCTAATCTCTTAAGTGTTTCATCAATTTGTGAATAATCTTACTCTACTTTATTTAATGATTCCTTTTGTTACATTTTGAAGCCAGGTTTTCTGGATAAGCAAAGAATGGGTAGTTGTTAAAGTTGTACGTGATCGAGATGTATACAACTTAGATGTGTCTCAAGTAGATCCAACTGCAGAAACAACATGCCTAATTGCTCAAGCATCAAATAACAAAAGTCAGTTATGGCATAGACATCTCGGGCATTCCAATTTCAAGAACATGAACAAGCTTGTAACAGGAAACCATTTAGTATGAATTCCAACAAAGAAGTTTGCTACAACAGATCACTGTATAGCATGTTTAAAAGGGAAGCAACATAGAGCGTCTTATAAGCACAAGCAGATAAACTCAAATTCCAAGCCTCTCCAGATGTTGCACATGGATCAATTCGGGCCAATAAATGTACAGAGTTTTGGAAAGAAATATTATTATTTGGTTATCACTGATGACTTTACAAGATTTTTATGGAGTTTCTTTTTGCATGCTAAATCTGACACTATTGAGTTGTTAAAAGTATTCATCATTAAAGTAGAAAATCAATTAGAACAAAAGGTGAAAATCATTAGAAGTGATAATGGAACTCAATTTAAAAAAGCCAATGTTGACATGTTTTATGCAGAAAAAGGAATTGCTCGTCAGTTCAGTGCTCTTAGAACTCCACAACAAAATGGATTTGCTGAAAGGAAAAACAAAACTTTGATTGAGGAGGTGCGTTTGATGTTAGCAGATGCAAAGATTCCAATCACTTTTTGGGATGAAGCCATATCCACTGCATGTTTTGTGCAGAATCGTACATTACTTGTGAAAGATAAACAAAAAACTCCTTATGAGTTGATGTTTGGTAGGAAACCTAATATAGATTTTCTTAAATCTTTTGGTTGTCCAGTTTTGATTTTAAATTCAAGTGATCAGCAAGGAAAATTTGATGCAAAATAATGGATTTTTCATTGGATATTCGTTGGTTTCAAAAGCCTTTAGAGTTTATAACTCTAGGACGAATGTTATCCTTGAAACTTTTAATGTTAAATTTCTTGAAAACTCATTTCCATCATTTGCTAATGGTCTAGCTTGGTTGTTTGATTTAGATTCTTTGTCAAACTCTTTCAATTCTAACTTGTTTGAAACTCCAGGTGAGAAAAAGAAACAAGTAGGAGATCTCGGATCTTTCAGTGACGATTCTGATTCTGATGATATGGGTGATTCTAGCCCAGATTATGCATTCTTTTCGTTAGTTAAAGATCCTATATTTCATTTTGAATCTCATGATTAATCTCAATCTCACCAAGAACAAGAACATCTCATTTCTGAAAATTCAAATGTTTCGTAACCTATTCCTAATGATGGTCCTGAAATTGTACAACCTGAGTCTGGAACTTCATCAGTATTGCTGCTTCAGTGAGTCCTTCTTGGAATCATTTGAGCTTGAGTACATTTGAGCAAGCGCATCAAAGAGTTCTTTGGCAGACTTACAATGCTCAAACCCCATCATGATAGAGTTTGGAATTGCAGTCATAAAAACAGTCATAGCATTGCTGTCTATGTCAAGCTTCTTCCTGTCTTCATCAGAATAATCTTCAACGGCTTTCTCAATCATGGCATCGTTTCCACCAGCTACTTTTGGCTTATACGGGCCGTTGACAATGGATTGCCACATCTTGCTGTCTTGATACCTGATGAAGCCTTCCATTCTTCTGCTCCAAGACCTGAAGTTTTCAGGGGTGATGATGGGAGCTTTGGTCATCGTCCCCATCTCTACTTCAGATTTGTTGAGGGCCATTTTGAGTGAGGTATAAGGAGGAGTGAAAAACTGGTTTGATTAGGATGGTAAGATCTCACAATCAAGAGCCTAAAAAGCTCTGATACCAATTGCAGGATCGGATTTGTCACTTAAACACTTGTATTTCTCTCAAACTCACTTATGGAAACACTCAAATCAGATGAAGTAATGTCTTTTACAAGAGTTGATAATAATTTAATAAGTAGCAAAGGAACAAGCAGAAATATATTTTCAAGGCACTTGTATATATTACTTCTCAACTCAAGATATTACAAGACTCTTACAAGCATTAAACAAGAGTTACAATGAGAAACTATATATACTAGATCCTACAGCCGGATATACTTTGATACCAGCTGGAAACCTAAGACTAAAGCATATACTACAATGATAAAGTTAAGGTATCTTAGATAAAGTATTATCTAAGATATGGTAGTCATGACATGTCCATGACTTACCTTTTGTCACCAACTAAAGATGGCAACTATACTAACATAAAAAGGTAAACAGTGGATTAAAGTATGGTCAACTACATGGCTTTTGAGAAAACGCCATGTAGTATCTCAGAGATTTGCAGCGGAGTGTCAGAGAGGCCATACTTATGTCCACTGGATAATAGGAGTGTCTTCCGAAGGTTAATTGGCTTCGGAAGAACAAGTTCTTCCGAAGCCACAATACTTCGGAAGAGGCTTCTATGCTTCCGAGGCTTTGAGGACTTCTGTACTTCGGAAGTTGACTTCAGATCTTTCTTTCTAAGTCTTGATCTTCGGAAGTAGGTTCTTTGTCTTCGGAAGTTGGAGTTTTCCTTCGGAAGTGTGTTTTACACTTTGTGTTCGGAAGAGCTCCTTCTTCCTTCGGAAGTTCCATACTTAGCTTCGGAAGTCCTTTGTTTGTTGTACCAAAATCTTCTAAGTGACTTGATTTTGGTTGCAACAGCCTTTCTAGGTCCAACAAACTCCTCCTAGGCTGATGCTACCAAAACCTCACTTATTTCTGCTTCTCAAAGCCTTCAGCACCAGGGACAAAAGGTATTTGTCTGTCTCTTTGTTCTTCCCTGAAGTAGTGCTGAGAAGCTTGTACAAGTCATTGGTGGATAGGAGATCCAGTCTATCGCTCTAAATGACATGTACCCTCTGTTGTGTCCCCTTGAAGAGAGTTAGTTGACGGGAGTTATAGTCATACTCCCATCTAACTATGGACTCAAGTTCAGGACCTTCAACCATTTGTAGAAAGGCTTTGCCTTTGGTTGCTGATCCTTTCCTTTCGTCCTCCTCTCTCAGTTTCAACTCCTCTTCAACCTTGCTTCTAGCAGTAAGCTCGGCCATATGAAGGCTGCCTAGATGATTTCTGATATGGGCAGCTACATCAGAGTTTGAAGGGTTGGAGAATGGATTCGCTGCTAACTCAGCAATGTCAAACCTGCTCAAGTGTAGCAGAGATGAGGCACTCAGCCTATTAAGCTCTCAATTCTCTCTTTCAACAACAAAGTTGTGAGAAGAGTCTTCGAACCTCCACTGGATGATCTTCTTTCTGGGTGCAAGAGGTTGTCTTGGCACCCTGTCTCGTTTCTTAGTATCCAGTAGAGTCACCACCCATCTCCTTAGCTTCTTTTCTTCCTCATTCAAAGTGTCTGAATTGAGGCCAAGGAGGTTTGCAGCTTGGTCCAAAGTTCCTCTGGGCAGATCAAGAAATTGATCTCTTGTGAGGGAACTCGAGGATCCGTCAACATAGGTCAAATTGACTGAACCCTCTTCACAGGAGATATCGCTCAGTGTTGTGCAGTTAATGAGCTTTGTCTTGACTGCCTTGAGTTCTTCCATGG
Organism: Flaveria ramosissima; assembly: GCA_025215565.1. Lineage (NCBI taxonomy): Eukaryota > Viridiplantae > Streptophyta > Magnoliopsida > Asterales > Asteraceae > Flaveria > Flaveria ramosissima. Next base: position 48,231,639 of record CM046034.1, on the reverse strand, counting down.
AGAGATGTTTAGAAGACTGAGGGGATGGTTTGATGGGTTGATGGGTAGGTTGAGGTGTTTGGGTTCTGGCTAAGGTTTTGGGTTGGATGATAGGTAGTTTAGGTGGTTGAGGTGAAGAGGTTGGTAGGTGTGATGGTGTAGGTTCAGGGGTGTATGGTTTAGAGGTTAGTTTGGTTTTGATTGGGAAGGAAAAGGGTATAGGTTCAGGTTGAGGTTGGGTTTGGAGTTTGAGTTGAGTGGTTGCTTTGAAGGTCATCCCCTGTCCCCTTCTATACATCTCCTTCCTCTTCCCCGCGCGAATGTCAGCCTTAATGTCACTGACGTGTCGCTGGAGAGTCTTTTCTGACATAGGACCCACCTGCCTGCCAGAGAAGCCATGAGCCTTGAGATAACTCTTCATCCAGGCCTTCTCACCTATCTTCTTGGCAGCAGTCAGTCCTGCTTCCTCTTCCTTCTTCTTCTTTTGCAACAGCTTTTCCCTTGCAGCTCTCTTTCTCTCTTTCTCCATTTGATCTTGCTCTTTGTTGAAGAGCCATAAGATCGTATCATTGTTATGTGGAGACAATTCTGCTTGAGAGAAACCTCTGGAGAGTAGGAAGGTTATCCTTTCTCTCCTGAGCTGCAGATCAGCTTCTCTTTCCTTCCTCTCCATTTCTTCTTCTAAGGCCAACCTTGCAGCTTCTTCTTTTTGTTGTTTTAGCAGCAAGGTTGCCTTTTCCAGCTCTATTAACTCCTCTAATGGTAGCAGGAGTACATCTTCAGTTGCAGCCCCTAGACCAACAAGTCTATCTATGACCTCTACTCTTTTTCGGTTGTTGACTGCCTCCTGGTTGGCTGCAGCTGCTTTAAAGCTTGCAGCTAGCAGTTTCCCAGTTGGAACCTTTTCTTTTAAGCTTCTCCAACCTTTCTTCCTCCTGAAGCTCTTCCGAAGTCATCTTCCTCTTTCCTTTGATGTCTTCGGAAGTACTAGACTTTGGGGGTTCTTGGATGGAAGATTCAGGTTGGGTAGTAGAGATGGGAGCTGGAGTTAATGCTGATGTCAGAGCTAAAGGTTGGGTGAGAAAATCCTCCCTATTAACCTCAGATGCAAGTTCCATAATTGCATCTGTGACTATTAGATCATCGGATAATGAGAATAGTCCTTCCGCAGCAACAATCTCAGCTTCGGAAGTTTGAGATTGTTCTTCCGAGGCTTTGAATTATGCTTTGGAAGTCTGTGAAAATACAAACTGTTTCAGTTGCTGGGCCATCAGTCCTTGTTTCCCCTTCGAAGTTAATCTCAGGTTCCACTTGGACCTTAGGTTGACCAACTTCCTCGATAGTGGTAGAAGGTGCATTTAACCTCTGAAGCTCTTGAGCTCCGAAGTAGATCACAGACATATCAGGGCTTGGTTGTTCTATAAGGGATTCAAATAGGAACTTGTTAAAGAACCGATTGAGATCTTGGAGCATCCTTTGATCCACTTGAAAAACAACTGGAGGAGGCTCAGGGAAAATTGCAGCTTGTTGCACAGGATACTTTGAGCTCAAGGAAGTGAGAGCTTGACTTTGGGTTTCCTCCTGTCTTTGACTTTGTCTCTGAACACTCTCCCCCTTTTTGGTAGCATCATCCTGAGAGCTTGATGAGCTAGAGGAAGAGGTCAAGGAGACCTGAATTGGTACATGCCTAACAGACCTCTCAATCTGTTTCTCAGCTAGTTTGGCCTTGAGAGTTTCAATCTCAAGTTGCTGAGTGGCAGACCTATCCTCTAAATTCCTAACCTTAGATTCAAGGTTTGAGACTTTAGAAAGTAGGTCTTGAATGGTGAGTTGCATTCTTCCCTCATCTTCTTTTGAAGAATCATGGGGAGATGAGGTAACATACCTGTTATGTTCATCCTGACCACCAGATGTGGTTTCTTGGCGCCTTGGTTTCCCTTGCACAATGATGTCTCTTTCAGAGTCATCAAAGGGCATGGTTGCCGTAGATTCAGTCTCAGTTCTGTTACCACTATCCTACGGATCCATTGAGGCTCCTTCAGTAGTGGTAGCTGAATCTACATGAGTCCCCTCCACATTAGTGGGACTCATCTCAGTAAGGCTTTGTTGATGGGGGCTAGAGATAAAGGGTCTCTCTAGGCTCTATTGATCCGTGAGAGGGTGTTGTGGATCAACTTCATTGCCTTTAAGAGACATAATCTCTTCACCAGCTCCACTCAAAAGGTCAGTAAAGGATATGGAATTGAAACCTAATGACCCGGAACTTTGATCAATGTCTAGAGGCATTGAGCCTGTGATAGGGCTATCCCTTTTTGGCTGCTCAGGGGAGTATAGAGACTCTCCCTGAGGGCTATCAGCTTGGGTTTCAGGCTCATGGGTCTGAGACTGAGGAGACTCAAGACCCATATTGAGGTCAATTGTGAAGGATGGTTGGACCTCAGGCTGAGTGGGAGCCCTTTGTTCCACTCTAGCCTTTTTGGGTAAAACATGAGGAGCTTGTTCAATCAGAGTAGATTGAACAAGGGTTTGTTTGTGACGTCTCTGATAGGTAAATGTAATGGGTGGAGAAGGTAGATTTGGCAGAGTGAGGGTAGTTGCTGGTGTGGGTTCATCACCTGTGGGGTTAACAGGGATGTCACCAGGAGCCATTGGCTCAATCATACCTGGAAGAAGTGCAGTATCTCTTCCGGTGAAGTTAGTGGACACTCTCTTCAAGGTCTTGAAGATGGTCGGCCTCATTTGAGGAGCGGTCAGAGCAGCTGCACAGACAAGCTTGCCCTGGTCCAGCTCACAGTTGATTATGTGCTGGAGAAACCTGGGATACATGAAGAATGTGTCCCTTTGAAGATTTCCCATTAGGTTAGTCAGCACAAACCTTGAAAAGTTGAAGCGGAGGCTGTTTACCAACCCATGAACTAGGCACCCAAGTTCATATGGGATTTGATCATATCCCCCAGATTTATTAGACAAACAGTGAAGAACCACATGCAGCAGGAACTTCCATTTGTAGGAGAAGTTGAATTTGTAAACAGTTGACCTGTTGACATCTCCACCATATCCCATTTGGAGATAAGAATTGTCCAAATCTGTTTCGGAGAATTCCGTTGGAGCGCCCTCATCATGAAGCTCTAGATGCTCCCTGATGATCTGTTCAGATATGACCAACTCCTGGCCACAGATGCTCGACCGAATAACACGAACCCAATTTAGGGTTTCAATCCAACCATTTGCCCAAAATTCAGACATTTGGTTTGAGTAAATCGTGGGGTTTACAGTCAGAGCTGTGTAGTACGAAGATTGGGTCAGAAAAGAAATGATGTCTGAGAAGTCAACATCCCTTGAAGAATCAAGGAGTGCGACTTGGTTGTGCTGAGGGTTTAGTGCCATTGAAGAAGATGACAGAAAGATAGTTTGGAATAAGGTAAATTGGAGAAGAAGAAAGCTTTTAAGGCAGTAATTTGGGTAAAAAGGATGTAAGTGATTAACCGGAAGTATTTAAATGGGTGGAATGGCGGTTTAAAGGGAGCTTTGGATAAGACGATGTGAGGTTTCAGTGGATGATGTGACATGGGCGGTAAGGTTAGTCCATTTAAATAATCCGACATCATTAACAAAATCTTTACTTTTTACAGTGTGGGGCCCAAAAGATTTCCGTTACACAGTAAAATCTTTCTTCCGAGTATAAAGCATTTCCGAAGGTAATATTCTTCCGAAGGCAAATTTACTTCCGAAGGTAAATTAATTACTTCCGAGAGTATATGTTGCTTTTCAAGTTGAGTGTGTTAAATGCTTCGGAAGTAGATCTGATATGAAATCAATCGCTTCTTCCGAGACTTAACACTCTTCTGAGAAGAAAATTATCCTGGGAGAAATTTGCTTCGGAAGATATGCAAAATATCTTCCGAGGGTTAATTTCTCTTCGGAAGAATTCATACTTAGATAAAATTTAGAAAAAGATCTTTTGTAACAGGGCTTATATTGTTTTGACATGAGACTTTACACATTAAAAGGTTTTCAAATGAGATTAACTAATCAATGTTTATCATCCCAATAGCTGTAATGAGATATTTAAATCTTTGTTCATCAAAGGCTTTGGTGAACAAATCAGCATATTGTTCATTTGAGTCAACTTTGATTAGTTTGATAAGATTTTTCTCATGAATATCTCTAATGAAATGATACCTGATATCAATGTGCTTAGTCTTGGAGTGCTTCACTGGATTTTCAGTAATGGATATAGCACTGTTGTTGTCAATGTGGATAGGAGTGCTCATGAAGTTGAATCCGTAGTCTATCATCTGGTTTTGAATCCACAGCAGCTGAGCACAGCAACTAGCAGCAGCAATGTATTCAGCTTCAGCAGTTGATGTAGAGACACAAATTGTTTCTTGCATTGCCATGAGATGATCCTTCCACCAAGAAATTGACATCCACCAGATGTTGATTTCTTGTTGATGTTGCAGCCACCATAATCACTGTCAGAGTAACCATAGAGATTGAAATCACTATTTCTTGGATACCAGAGACCTAGTTTAGGTGCTCCTTTGAGGTATCTATGAATTCTCTTGGCAGCTATTAGGTGAGACACCTTTGGAGCAGCCTGATATCTTGCACAAATGCAAGTTGCAAACATGATATCAGGTCTACTTGCTGTGAGATACATCAGAGAACCAATAATTGCTCTGTACTGATGTTGATCAGTATCCTCCCCCTCAGAATCAGGGCAGAGATTGTGGTTTCTGGGTATAGGTGTTTTTGCTTCTTTACAATCCTTCATATCAAATCGTTCTAAGATATCATTGACATACTTAGATTGATTGATAAAGAACCCTTCCTTCAATTGCTTTACCTGAATTCCAAGGAAAAAGTCCATTTTTCCCATGGAACTCATCTCGAACTTCTTCTTCATAATGCTCTCAAAGTCTTTACACATTTGGTCATTTGAGGAACCAAATATGATATCATCAACATAGACTTGAACGAGCAAGATGTCTTTCCCAGACTTTCTTATGAAAAGAGTCTTATCAATGGTACCTCTAGTGTAACCATTCTTCAGGAGAAATTGAGACAATGTCTCATACCACAGCCTAGGTGCTTGGTGCAGCCCATATAGAGCTTTATCCAACTTGCACACATAGTTTGGATGTTGTGGATCTTCAAATCCTGGAGGTTGGCATACATAGACTTCCCTATCTATATCCCCATATAGAAAGGCACACTTGACATCAAGCTGGTAGACAGTGAAATTCTTGGATGCAGCATAAGCAAGGAAGATCCTAACTGCCTCAAGTCTTGCAACAGGTGCAAAGACATCAGTATAATCGATTCCCTCCTCTTGAGTGTATCCTTGAACCACCAGTCTTGCCTTGTTCTTGATAATCAAGCCTCTATCATCTCTCTTGTTTCTGAATACCCATTTAGTGCCTATAGGTACTTGACCAGATGGTAGCGGACATAGGTTCCAAACCTTTTGTCTTTTGAATTGAAGCAGCTCCTCTTGCATTGATTCAACCCAGCTACTATCTTTCAAGGCATCTTCCACCTTCTTGGGTTCCATTTGGGATAAAAAGCATGAGTACAAGCAACATTCCCATTGTGAGTTTGTCCTCTTGTTCTCACGCCTTCAGAGACTTCCCCTATGATGTTTTCAGCTGGATGAGTGTTATGAATCCTGAGTCTAGGAATCACCTCCAGTTGCAAAGATAAGTCCAAATTGGACATATTTTGCTCAGGAGCTTGAATACTTGGTCCAGCTGTTGTTTCAAACTCATTCAATGAGGACTGATTGAATGAAAGAGAAACATCATCATTTCTTTGTTGTGAAGCATCATTAACAGTTGCCTGTTCCTTCAAGATGGTGCTTTCATCAGCCTGGTGTTGTGCAGGGTCACCTGAAGAGATTTGAAAGTCAGCAGGTGAATCCCTTGTTGAAGTACCACTATCTCTTGAAATGTTATACTGTCAGATCTTTCAATAGTGGGAACTTGATTTGTTGCAACTCTTGGAGAACTTGGAATAGGTCTGGGAAGCTCAAACAGTTGATCTTCATCAGAGTCACTTTGAGCACCTGTTCCAGCTGAAACATTCTCACAAGATGGTTTAGAATAGTTTGGAAACAATTCTAAATCAATGATATGATCAGGGCCATTCCCCCTAACACAAGGAGTGTGCTCATTAACTACAATGTTAGAAGATTCCTCAAATTGTTGATTTTTAATATTATAAACTCTATAAGCTTTAGAGTAGGAGGAATATCCAACAAAGATAGCATCATCCGACTTTTCAGCAAATTTTGCCAAATTGTCTTTTGTGTTAAGTATGGTACACCTGCTGCCAAAGGACCTTAGAAAGCCAATGAACGGTGGCCTCTTGTTCCATAACTCATAAGGGGTTTTTCCATGTGGCTTTACTACAAGAACTCTGTTCTGCACATAGCATGCAGTGCTGACTGCCTCTGCCCAGAATGTTAGAGGCAGCTTTGAATCAGCTACATAGTCCGAGCAGCCTCAATAAGTGTCCTATTTCTCCTCTCAGCAACACCATTTTGTTTAGGAGTTCTAGGAGCACTATATTGTCTGGCAATCCCTTTTGAGTTACAAAATGAGTCAAGAACTAGGTTCTTAAACTCAGTCCCTTGATCACTTCTAATTATTTTAACCTTGTGATCAACTTGATTTTCTATTTTAAGAATAAAAGATTTTAAAGTTTCAGCAGTTTCATCTTTGGTTCTTAAAAAGATACCCATGTAAATCTAGTAAAATCATCAACAATCACAAGGCAATATGATTTCCTTCCAATGCTCATTATACTTGTGGGACCAAATAGATCCATGTGCAATAAGTGTAATGGAGTGGTGATGGAGTTAACAACTTTGGATTTATGAGATGCCTGTGTTGTTTCCCTTTCAGGCAAGCAACACAGTTATCTTTGCAGAAAAATTCCTTTTTAGGCAAACCATGTACCAAGTTATTTTTAGCCAATTTATTCATTTCTTAAAATTTACATGACACATTCGTTTATGCCATAGTGTTGACTCATCACCATCAGCTTTGGAAAGAAAGCATGATACTTCTCCCATTGGGGAAGCATTGTTCATATCCAGCTTGTACATATCCCCTTTCCTGGGAGATCTAAGAAGCACCAATTCCTGAGGAATTGTCATCCCGGGTTTGAGGATAATGCACTCATGTTCTGTGAAGAGCATTTGATGCTTTTGATCACAGAATTGAGAAACACTTAACAGGTTGTGTTCAAGCTGTTTGACAAAATTAACTTTGTCAACCTTTAACTTTCCATTGGATATACTTCCTCTGCCAGAAATATATCCTCCGGCCTCACCTCCAAACTGGACAGACCTCCATCATAATGTTGAAATTGTTGAAGGAGAGATCTGTTCCCTGTCATGTGCCTGGAGCATCCACTATCTACAATCCAAATGTTGTTATTCTTGTCATATGGATGTCCCTGCACATAAGGTGAGATAATTAGTTTTGATTGGAAACCCAAGCCTTATTGGTCTTGGGTTCTTCCAATGATAATGACATAATTGAACCAAAATTTATGCATGGGGGTTCAATGGATGTCTTTGAAGAAGAGGTTTGGGCTACAACATCTTCCTTGATCTTCCATTCCATCCCTTGGTTGATCATAGAGGATGAGCTTGTTGAAGCTTTTGTAGCTTGGCATTCTTCCGAAGCTTCTTTCTTTTCGGAAGAAACCTTCACCACCTTTTCTTCCGAAGCAGTCTTCTTCTGGGATGGTTTCAAGGGGACTCTTTTGTTTTTCTGAGTCTTTACAGCTTTAACTTCCGAAGCCTTTTTCCTTTCGGAAGAAGAATTTTCTTCCGAAAGAAGCCTTGCTTCGGAAACAAGCTTTCCCTTTTTCATCACTTGAACCATTTGATATGGTCCAAATGAGAAACCTTCCTGACTCCTTCCTTTTTAACATTATTTGCATAATGTGTGCTAGCAGGATTGTAGTAACAATCTTTGGCCATGTGGTTTTGCAGAGACACATTATGCATGCAATGTTAACTTTTTGGGAATGTGAGGATTGCTGTTTCTTGTTCTTTTTCTCTTCATCAGCAACCTTTCCCTTTAATTTCTGATCCTTTGGTAGGATAGGAGTACTGGTACTGCACTCCTTTCCTGAATCAGAATTTCCAACCACCTGAATCCAGCTGAGATGAATACACCCTTTTGCTTTGGGTCTATCTTTAGCTTGGACTCAGCCACTTTCTTGGCAGTTTTTCTGGCTGCCTTAGCTCTGCTTCTTCTGGCTTTGGTGGTCAGGGTTTGATCATCACTAGCAGGGGAGGGCATAATTACCTGGTTCTTCCCTGTGATGGTCTCCATAGTTGCATCATTCTTTGACTCATGAGAAGGTGGGTCAGCAGATGGAACCTCTTGCTCTTCAGTACCACACTTGGTTGTCTTATAGACTCATAAGAGTGTGGTGGAGCAATTTCATTGGTTCCCAACCCACCTTTGTTTTGGTAACAAAGTTTTGAGTGAGAGGATGATGCAAGAATGGCTTGGAAGTTTTGCTCGAAAATAGCATACTTCCTGGCTTGAGCCTCAGCAGTGACAAGCTGGGCTTGAGCCTCAGTCAATTTGGATATTAAATTCTTTATTTGAGTCTTGTAGTTTGTATGTTCATGTTTTAAGAGGGACACAGTTTTCTCTAACTCCTCAATTTTTCTTTGGTAGTCAGATTCAGCCCTTTTAAAGTCAGATTTTAAAACATTTAAAGACTCAATATCAGATTTAATTTCCATATTGTAGTCCTGATACAGTTTAACCTTAGCAATACAGGCAGGAGTACAGAGATGTTCATATACCTTGTTTTCATTTGTTCCGGCCATGAGTGCTTGAGCAGGAGTCACATCCTGAACCATAAAGCTCCAGTCAACTTCTTGAGCCATTGCAGTAGTCTCTATTGACTTTCCGGTGGGCTTTGGTGTTGAGGGATGTGTGGAGGCCTGTGGGGTTCCCGGGTTGGACTTGGGAGCCTTGCATTCCCTTGCAAAATGACCAAGTTGGTTACAATTGTAACATTTGGCCATGCTTTTGTCAAACCCAAATTTGCTGTTGATTGGGTTCTGAGGGAATTGCCTTCCAGTTCTCTTAAAGAACTTCTTTGCTCTGTAGGTTAGAAGAGCCATTTGTTGGACTATGTCCACGTATTCCACGTCATCCGGGCTAAAACACTCTAGATCATCAAAGCAGTATTGATAGTCATTTGAGTGTCCACTTCCTGAGACAAAAGCACAGCTGTCCTGAAAGGAGCTTTGCTGAGCTTGTTGAGACCTTGGAGTCTCAGGAAATGTGATGTAAGGCCTAGAAGAACAAGATGGCTGCTGGGTGTAAGTCAGGTATTGCTGAGACTGAGAGATTCCTGAGCCTTCAGCAACCATTAAAGCGTTGCTAGCAGGAAGACTCAAGGGTCTGCTTGTCTGATGACCCCTCTTACTTTCCATTTCCAAACGGTATCCATCAAGGATCCCATAGAGTTCGGTCATGGTGAGTGTATTCAGATTCTCTGTTCTCTTGATAGAGACACAGTAGAATGTCCACTCATTGGGTAGAGCACTCATGAACTTTCTTGTAAGGTCTCTGAGTTCATGAGTAATTCCCACAGATTGAAGGGAAGAAATGAGGTCCATGTACCTGAAATATTGCTGGCTAAGAGTCTCTCCAGCAACATAGGTGAAGTTCTCAAACTGCTGCTTCAGTGAGTCCTTCTTGGAATCATTTGAGCTTGAGTACATTTGAGCAAGCGCATCAAAGAGTTCTTTGGCAGACTTACAATGCTCAAACCCCACCATGATAGAGTTTGGAATTGCAGTCATAAGAACAGTCATAGCATTGCTGTCTATGTCAAGCTTCTTCCTGTCTTCATCAGAATAATCTTCAACGGCTTTCTCAATCATGGCACCGTTTCCACCAGCTACTTTTGGCTTATACAGGCCATTGACAATGGATTGCCACATCTTGCTGTCTTGATACCTGATGAAGCCTTCCATTCTTCTGCTCCAAGACCTGAAGTTTTCAGGGGTGATGATGGGAGCTTTGGTCATCGTCCCCATCTCTACTTCAGATTTGTTCAGGGCCATTTTGAGTGAGGTATAAGGAGGAGTGAAAAACTGGTTTGATTAGGATGGTAAGATCTCACAATCAAGAGCCTAAAAAGCTCTGATACCAATTGCAGGATCGGGTTTGTCACTTAAACACTTGTATTTCTCTCAAACTCACTTATGGAAACACTCAAATCAGATGAAGTAATGTCTTTTACAAGAGTTGATAATAATATAATAAGTAGCAAAGGAACAAGCAGAAATATATTTTTAAGGCACTTGTATATATTACTTCTCAACTCAAGATATTACAAGACTCTTACAAGCATTAAACAAGAGTTACAATGAGAAACTATATATACTAGATCCTACAGTCGGATATACTTTGATACCAGCTGGAAACCTAAGACTAAAGCATATACTACAATGCTAAAGTTAAGGTATCTTAGATAAAGTATTATCTAAGATATGGTAGTCATGACATGTCCATGACTTACCTTTTGTCACCAACTAAAGATGGCAACTGTACTAACATAAAAAGGTAAACAGTGGATTAAAGTATGGTCAACTACATGGCTTTTGAGAAAACGCCATGCAGTATCTCAGAGATTTGCAGCGGAGTGTCAGAGAGGCCATACTTATGTCCAGGATAAAAGGAGTGTCTTCCGAAGGTTAATTGGCTTCGGAAGAACAAGTTCTTCCGAAGCCACTTATACTTCGGTAGAGGCTTCTATGCTTCCGAGGCTTTGAGGACTTCTGTACTTCGGAAGTTGACTTCAGATCTTTCTTTCTAAGTCTTGATCTTCGGAAGTAGGTTCTTTGTCTTCGGAAGTTGGAGTTTTCCTTCGGAAGTGTGTTTTGCACTTTGTCTTCGGAAGAGCTCCTTCTTCCTTCGAAAGTTCCATACTTAGCTTCGGAAGTCCTTTGTTTGTTGTACCAAAATCTTCTAAGTGACTTGGTTTTGGTTGCAACAGCCTTTCTAGATCCAACAAATGATTTTGGGGCTGGAAACATAAAAAAACTCGTTTTTGAGTATGTGTATGTTTGACCCGATTATGTATGTGTATGTGGGTGTATGATGCGTTTGAGCCTCGATTGTGAGCTTGTTTGTGCTTGAATGGTGTTGTGGTAAGCATCCCTAAAGTTTAGGATGGTCGATTTGGGCTTAAAATGGGTTTAGATGAGTTTGGAGGCCGAAAACCCTCGGCTGCAGTCGGGATGAAGTGCATTCTGCATCAGCTAGGTCTAGGCGACCGACTGGAGGGAGAATGAAGGCAATTCGGCCAACTGGAGGGAGAATGAAGGCCATTCGGCCGACTGGAGGGAGAATGAAGGCCATTCGGCCGACTGGAGGGAGAATGAAGGCCATTCGGCCGACTGGAGGGAGAATGAAGGCCATTCGGCCGATTAGGGGGAGAATGAAGGCCATTCAGCCGATTAGGGGGAGAATGAAGGTCCAGTCACCCGAATGAAGGTCCAGTCACCCGAATGAAGGGCTAGTCGCATGGAGGCCATGCGACTGGAGGGTGTCCATACGCCCAAGTAGGGTTGTTGCACCCGAGGAGAATTGTAGTTTAACTTCTGACTTTTGGGAGAAAGTGCAGATGTAAGTTTTGACGTAAAGGTTCTCGTAAGTTCATGTAAGGTGACGATTGAGGCCTTATAGAACATGTAGGGTGTGATGATGATGATGTTGCATGTTTATGCATGTTATGTATGTATGATGTTGCCTTGTATGTTAATGATGACTATGTATGTTATGTTCCTTGTTATGATATATGTTTATCTTTCCTATGGCTTTACGTGTCATGTTAATGAATAAATGAAGTATTATGTTACGTAAAGTGAAAGATAAATAAAAGAGGAACATGAAGTAAGAATGCATGTATTAACGAGTAATGAAAGTAATATAGTCTTGTAAGCATGGCATGTACATCGGGGTCTTTCCTTGTGATTGACCATTTGCATAGAACTATTGCTGCATACCTTAGGTACTGTGACCACGAGGTGCGATGCACCGTTATAGAAGGTCTATGATAGGCCTAGGTCTAGAACCATGAAAAGAAAGGTATTGCATATGGCAATAGTACACCTACATTCATACCTTAGGTACTGTGACCACGAGGTGCGATGCACCGTTATAGAAGGTCTATGATAGGCCTAGGTCCAGAACCATGAACAGAAAGGTATTGCATAGTAACCTAAACTTTACCTTAGGTGCTGCGACCACGAGGTGTGATGCACCGTTATAGAAGGTTTATGATAGGCCTAGGTCTAGTGCCATGAGCAGAAGGGTAAAGGTTTATGGTTGATTGAAAGGAAAAGTAAATAATGAAGCATGAAATATTAAAGAAGATAATAATGATATTATCGGTATGTACGTATGATGTGTGATCATATACAAAAGTATAGTATGATTTTAAAAGAAAGTAAAGAACGATTTTACCAAAAGTAAAGTATGTTTTATTATAAAACTAGAACTCACTCAGCAACGCTGACTTTTATGTGTTTCCAGTTCGCAGGTAATGATTGCTGAGGATGGCACGGGTGGCTACTCAGCTCTTTTGGATGGCATCCATTTATATAACGCTTTTGTGAAGTAATACAACAATGTATTTTGTAACTGATTAACGATGTATTATTTTGCAAAAGTTTTTATGATGAAAATGAAATGTCATATTTGAATGTTTTCGCTGCAGTATTTTCATGAGGCAAATGTAATTATATGTTTTATGTGCAATGAGAACCCAACTGTAAGCGTCCTGGGAATGGTGTCTTACAAGTTGGTAACAGAGCCAAAGTTTAAGTGAAATGGGTAAATTTTCAAAATAAACCTTAACTTAAACTGAGAATGAGACGGAATGGGAATGGGTTGCCACTCTGAGTAGCTGCGTGCCATCAGTTATTTTCTTTAAGGTTAACCGGTTTTATGTGCGCATGGTATGTGGTTATGTGTTGTATGTAGATTTAAATACTGATGTAGTCAGGACAGGTAATGCTTGGGGTATGAAGAGTAAAGTAAGTGGCTAATCACAACTGGCCATTGTAATTAGGGACTTACTATACTTGACATAAACTAAGTTGTTCCCTTGAATGACCGTGTTTATGTTTGAATCTTTCAGTGTGCGTGTGAATGGCTGGCGGTAGATCTTCGAAAGCTTCAAGGGGTGGAGGTCACGGTGCTGAACCGCGACCCAAGAGAGGGAGACCCAGAGTTGAGAAGGTGGTTCATGAGGAGCCCGAGACCCCTCATCCGGAGGGTGGTGATGAGAGTGTGAACCTTAGAGCCTCAGTAAAGGAGGCTGTTGTAGAAGAAGTTCACCAGGTCATGCAGACAATCTTACCGTCTGTGCTGACCGAAGTGATTAAGGCTGTCCGGGAAGAGGAAATAAAGGAGAGGAACAGGTCCTCAGGAGAACGGGAACAACCAGAGCCGGAAACAGTTCTATCTGATGACGAAGAGGAAGAAGAAGAGCCTGCATCGGAGGGGACACGAGGCTGTAAGTATGGGGCGTTTATGAGATGCAAGCCCCCAACTTTCGATGGAAACGGCACTGCTGCAGCTGCTCACCGGTGGGTGAGGGAAATGGAGGTTGTCCTCGATATCAGTGAGTGCCGTGAGGATCAGAAGGTGAAGTTCGCTACCCACTCTTTTGTGGATTCGGCTCTGTGCTGGTGGGACAACATTGTCCAAGCCGAGGGTAGCAGGGCCATCGGGAGGATGAGATGGTCTGAACTGAAGAAACTAGTGATTGAGGAGGTCTGTCCTCACCGGGAGATGGATAAGGTGGAGAGGGAGTTCCTGCAGCTGGAGGCGGGGACGATGAGACATCAACAGTACACCACCAAATTCAACGAGATGGCACGTTTGGTGCCGGATTAGGTGACACCTCTGTCTCGAAAGATCAAGAGGTACATTCAGGGTTTGCCAGCGGATATTCGCAGGCACATGATCGCCGCTCGGCCGAGCACGTTTAGGTCGGCAGTGGGTTTGGCAGGGAGACTGTATGATGAGAGGACGGTGGTGGTGAATGAAGGTGGAAAGAAGAGTGGTGGTGATCGAAACTGGCAAGGGAAGAGGTTTGGTAGGGGTAATGCTTCGACGGGTAATAAGAAGGCACGGGTGGACGACCGCCGTGTGGTCGCATCGGGTGCTGGTATAAAGAAGTGTGATAGATGTGGGAGAGAACATAGCGGGGAATGTAGACTGGAGTTGAATGTATGCTTCAAATGTGGGAAGCCGTGGCATATAGACAAGGACTGTCGTACGGTCCGGTGTTTTAACTGTGGCATGGAGGGCCACGTGAACAGTGATTGTAAGAAGCCCAGGGCTGAGAGTTCTGGGGTGAGGAAAACTGGAGGTAAAGGACCAAAGGCGAGCGCCAGGGCATTCATCATGACACAGGAGGAGGCTAGGACGGACCCTGATGTTGTGTCCGGTATGTTTCTGGTGAGCCAAACTTTAGCTTCTGTGTTATTTGATTCGGGTGCCAGTAAAAGTTTTATTTCTGCTGCTTTCTGTGCTAATCAGCATGTTAGTAGTAGACGTGTTGATGCGCCTTTTGATGTAGAAACTGCCATAGGTAAGTCTACCAGGATTTCCGAGATGATAGAGAACTGTGACGTAGAACTTGAGGGTCATAAGTTTCCTGTTAGACCGTTTGTGATGACCTTAGGTGGTTTCGATTTGGTTCTGGGGATGGACTGGTTAGCAGACTCCGAGGCAAACATTGTGTGTCGCAAGAAGATGATTCGGTTGACAGCGCCTGACGGGAGTTTGGTAACGGTTTATGGTGATCGGGTTACTACGATTCCGAAGGTGATTTCAATGGCGGTGGCGAGAAAGTGTATGAGGTGTGGATGTAGCGCCTATTTGGCTTATGTAAAGGATGTGGATACGCCGGCACCACAACTATCCGATGTTCCAGTTGTGTGTGACTTTCCAGACGTGTTTCCAGAAGACTTACCAGGAGTGCCACCTGACAGAGAGATCGAGTTCCAGATTGATCTGATACCGGGTGCCCAACCTGTCGCTAAGGCACCGTATCGGTTAGCTCCGACAGAGATGAAAGAGTTAATGGAGCAGTTGCAAGAGCTGCTTGACAAGGGGTTCATTAGACCGAGTATCTCTCCTTGGGGTGCTCCGGTCCTGTTTGTGAAGAAGAAATACCGGTACTATGAGGATGTGTATTGACTACCGAGAGCTGAACAAGTTGACAGTGAAGAACCGATACCCCTTACCGAGGATAGATGATTTGTTCGACCAGCTTCAAGGTGCCAGTTGGTTTTCAAGGATCGACCTTCGATCGGGCTACCATCAGCTTAAAGTGAAGGAGCAGGATATCCCTAAAACAGCTTTCCGTACGCGCTATGGTCACTACGAGTTTCTGGTCATGTCTTTTGGTTTGACCAATGCGCCAGCTGCTTTTATGGATCTAATGAATCGGGTGTGTCGGCCGATGTTGGATAAATCAGTGATTGTGTTCATTGATGATATCCTGATTTATTCGAAAAGCGAGGATGAGCATGTCGGTCACATTCAGGAGGTTTTGGAGACGTTGAGAAAGGAAAAGCTGTATGCCAAGTTCTCCAAGTGCACATTTTGGTTGCGTGAAGTTCAGTTCTTGGTTCATGTGGTGAATCCTGATGGAATCATGGTGGACCCGGCCAAGGTGGAGGCGGTTATGCAATGGAAGTCACCGAAGACGCCATCCGAAATTCGCAGTTTCTTGGGTTTGGCGGGCTACTATAGAAGATTTATCCAAGACTTCTCTAAGATTGCTTCTCCACTGACTAAGTTGACCCGAAAAGATGTAAAGTTTATATGTTGTCAAGCTCAAGAGAAGGCATTCAAGGAATTGAAGACGAGATTGACTCAAGCTCATGTTCTGTCATTACCCGATGGAAGTGAAGACCTGGTGGTCTATTCTGATGCTTCCTATTCAGGGTTGGGATGTGTGTTAATGCAGAGAGGGAAGGTTATAGCTTATGCATCCCGGCAGTTGAAGGTTCATGAGGTCAATTATCCTACTCATGACTTAGAGCTAGCAGCCGTGGTCTTTGCACTAAAGATTTAGAGGCACTATCTTTACGGGATGAAGTGCACCATTTTCACTAACCACAAGAGCCTGAAGTACTTATTCGAGCAGAAGGATCTGAACATGAGGCAGAGACGGTGGTTGGAACTTATAAAGGATTATGATTGTGAGATCCACTACCATCCGGGCAAGGCCAATGTGGTGGCTGATGCCCTTAGCCGAAAAGAGAGGCCCGAGCCGATTCGGGTGAAAGCATATCAACTGATCATGACCTCTGATGTAATGAAGCAAGTCAAAGAGTTTCAAGATGAGGCACTAAAAGAATATCATCTTAACTCTGAAAGAATGAGAGGTCTGATTGGGGAATTGGGTGAAAACACACTCGGTGTTAGAACCCGATTCAGTCGTGTGTGGATTCCTTGTTTTGGGAATCTATGGGTTGAAATTATGGATGAAGCTCACAAGACTCAATACTCTATTCACCCCGGTGCCACGAAAATGTACCAAGATATGAAGAAAGATTATTGATGGCCGGGTATGAAGCGCGATGTGGTGGAGTATGTGCGTAAGTGCCTTACTTGCTTACAGGTGAAGGCCGAGCATCAAAAGCCGTATGGGAAGATCCAACCTTTGGATATTCCGGAATGGAAGTGGGAGCACGTCACCATGGATTTCATTACGAAGCTACCACGTACTTCGAAAGGGTACGATGCCATATGGGTGATTGTTGACCGTTTGACAAAGAGTGCCCAGTTCCTACCGATCCGCGAGACATATTCATCCGAGAGGTTGGCTGATCTGTTTATCAAGGAGATTGTAACTCGTCACGGTGTGCCGGTGTCTATTGTGTCTGATCGTGACACCCGGTTTACATCTAAATTTTGGAAGAAATTCCACGACGCTATGGGGACGGGGTTACATATTAGCACGGCTTATCATCCTCAAACTGATGGTCAGTCAGAAAGGACCATTCAGACGTTGGAGGACATGCTTCGGGCATGTGTGATTGATTTTGGTGGAAGTTGGGATGACCACCTACCGTTAGCTGAATTCTCATACAACAACAGCTATCATGCCAGCATTGGTATGCCACCATATGAGATGCTATACGGTAGGAGATGCAGAACACCCGTTTGTTGGGGTGATATTGGTTAGAAGGAATTGGGGAGCGTCGAGGTAATTGAGGCTACGACCGAGAAGCTTGAGAAGATTAAAGCCTTCATGAAGGAAGCCAAAGATAGACAGAATTCGTACGCCG